>JAJIBD010005036.1:0-55562 GCA_021461705.1 Cryptotis parvus | reverse complement strand
ATATTGAAGATCTGATGGTGCAAGCGCAAAAGATCAAGTACATCATTGGTCTGACTGAGACAAGGAGGTGTCAGTCACATCATGCTGAATTTGACACCAGAGAAGAATTGTTCCTTGGAACATGTGACGAAAGAGGGCATTGGTGGCATTGGTGTCTTTTTCAACACGAACATGGCCATCAACATTGATTCATTTGAATGCCTAACAAACCAGATAGGACAATTACACTTGAAGAGATGTGGCCCAATGCCAGCAATTTCTATCATCATTGTCTTTGCACCAACATCCACATACAAAGGAGATGAAATTGAGAAATTTTCCATGGCACTGGAGGAGTTCTATAAAAAATATCACACCTTCTACAAGGTCATAGTCGGTGATTTTAAAGCCAGGATAGGACCGAGAAGATCGGCAGAAGAATACCACATCGGGACCCATGGCCTAGAATGGAACAAACAGGGTGAGAGACTATCTGAGTTCATCATGTCCACCAAGACCATTCATGGGAACTCACAGTTCCAGAAACTGAAGCGAAACGTTGGACATGGGAATCTCCTGGCGGACAGTTCCACAATGAAATTGACCACATCATCTTCAATTGACAGTTTTGTCTGACCGATGTAGCTGTTGTCCCCAAATTCCAAACAGGATCGGACCAGCATCTCCTTGGTGCAACATTCTACTTCTCGAAATGGGGAGAAAAGACAGTAAAATTTAAGAAGAGAACTCCCAGAACGACCACCAACTGGGAACTCTTTGGCACCATTGCAGCAACATGGGAAGATACCACCATTGACGATATTGATAAAGAATACAACCGACTGGTTCAGCACCTCCATGATTGTGCGAAAAACGCCGAGAGAGAAAGACACAAAAGGACGCCTGTCTTCAGAAAGTCTTGAGCTCATTCACCAACGAGGCAAGGCGCGAGCCTCAGGAGACCAAATGCTAATGTCCAAGCTTGCTAAACAATGCAGAGAAGCGATGAAAGAAGATCTCAAAGACAGAAGAGCAGAAATACTGGAAAATGCAGCAGAAGCCGGGAAAAGCATTCGCGACCGCACGCCTGTCCTTCACCAACTATAAGACCAAGATAACTGCCCTCCAATGCCCTGATGGATCTGTCACATCTTCCAGAAAGGCAGTGGAGAAGACTATCCAGGACTTCTACTCAAATCTCTTTGATAGCCACATCCACCTGCCCACATACCAAATTCCATAGGATGGATATGTCATTCCCAACGTTCTCCCTTCTGAAATCTGACATGCCATCTCGTTGGTAAAGAAGGGAACAGCACCAGGCCCAGACAAAGTCACACCCAAACACCTGAAGAATCTGCCATCGGTACTCATCAATACACTAGCTCAGCTCTTCACACACTACCTGTCCGAGGTGCAAGGTACCCTCCCAATGGAAAACCAGCAGGACAGTTCTACTGTTCAAGAAGGGAGACATTCACGACATTGGCAACTATCGCCCCATCTGCCTGTTGTCTGTCATCTACAAGCTGTTTACACGAGTCATCCTGAACAGGATTGGCAGAACACTAGATGAAGGACAACCATGCGAGCAAGCAGGCTTCTGGATAGAATTCAGCACAATCGACTGTATCCACACTGTAACCAAGCTCATTGAGGTTTGTAGGGAGTACAAGATGCTGCTCTGTCTCACGTTCATTGATTTACAGAAAGCCTTTGATTCTGTGGCGACTGAAGCAGTCATCGAAGCCCTAGCCAAACAGGGTGTTCAAACCCAGTACATCAAGATCCTTCTTGAGCTGTATTACGGATTCACCACCAGGATCTCACCATTCTACAAAGAAGTGATCATTGATGTCAAAAGAGGAGTTCGACAGGGTGATACCATTTCAGCAAAACTCTTCAGGCCACCCTTGAGAACATCATGCGACAATTAGAATGGGAGGAATGGGAGTAAATATAGATGGTCGGCAACTCCACCACCTCCGCTTTGCTGATGATATCGTTCTAATAACACCAAACATTAGCTAAAGCGGCACAAATGCTGGCTGACTTTGACCGAGAATGTGGAAAGATTGGTCTACAGCTGAATCTGAAGAAAACTATGTTCATGAAAAAATGAACTAGTTCCTGAGGCCCCATTCACTCTCAATGGAACAAACATCTCTGAATGCAGCAGTACCTAGGTCAAGAAGTCAACATGATGAACGACCTAAAACCTGAGCTGCGCAGGAGGAAGAGAGGCGGCATGGAATGCCTTCAAAGGCATCGAAGAAATAGCTAAAAGGACTAAGAACCTCCGGTTCGGGCACATCTCTTTGACTCCACCATTCTCCCTGCATTAACATATGCCTCAGAGACATGGGCCCTATTAAAGCAGGATGAGAATGCTCTCCGGGTCTCCCAGAGAGGAATTAGAAGAGCTATGCTTGG
Organism: Cryptotis parvus; assembly: GCA_021461705.1. Taxonomy (NCBI): domain Eukaryota; kingdom Metazoa; phylum Chordata; class Mammalia; order Eulipotyphla; family Soricidae; genus Cryptotis; species Cryptotis parvus. The sequence continues at coordinate 53,150 of JAJIBD010005036.1, read as the reverse complement.
AATATCACACCTCACTCAAGTGAGAGAAGGAATCGGAGCCTCCGACCTCCGTCACTGTTCCAGAATCAGGGACGCTGTCTCGTTTGCCAAGGCATCGAAAATCAGATGGGCTGGACATGTAATGCTACTTGGAGACCACCGCGCGGGACTAGAGCCGTTACCAACTGGATCCCACAGGATGTCAAAAGATCACGTGGCCGCCCACCTACAAGATGGTCAGACTTCCTTGTCAAGACCCTAAAGGAACGGTTTGAGGCTCTTCATATTCCTGAGTCAACCAGATGCCATTGGGCAACATTGGCACGTGATAGGGTCAAATGGAAATGTTACTGGTGCCCCCTGGAGCAAATCGATGAATAATGGGATTCAAGTGTTCAAGTGTAGTAGCACTGGAATCAAGATAATTCATTAGAATAAACGTGTGATCCCAAAATCAAATCCTCAGGTATTAAATGAAACAAGAAACAACTCTTTCATAAATGGTACTGGGAAAACTGATCAGTCACATGTAAAAAAAATGAACTCTGATCTCTAGCTCATACCATGCATAGCAGCCTAAACAAAAATTGATTGCTGATAATGATATCTGACTTGACTTCATAAATCTTATTGAAGCAAACAGGTAAAATAAATTCGGAGTTATCAGTAACTAGACCCTAGCCAAGCAAACAGAAGATTAAAGTAACAAAACTACATCAAAATAAGCAGCTTCTCTATCACACAGACACAACGATTAAAATAAAAAGCCACGGACTGGGAGAAATATTTGCCCACCATGCATCTGATAAAGGGTAAATATCCAATATATATAAAGCACTTTCAAAACTTAACACTAAATCAAACAATGCCATCAAAAAATGGGGAGAATAAATAGACCTAACAATTAAAAATGACATAAATAAGGCCAACAGGTATATAAACATATCTTCAAATCTTGTCTAAATTATACAAATTTAAGCAGAGACAGCTATGGTGGCCGCCGTGGGAGGAGCACTGGCGTCCGTGTCCTTCGGTTCTCGGGACCTGAAGATGGCTGTACAGTCAGCGCCGAAAGTCGTGCTAAAAAGTACCACCAAGATGTCGCTAAATGAGCGGTGAGGCAGCCAACAGCAACTCCAGCGTGGTCCCAAGAGAGCGGCCCCCTAAAGCGGCCCTGGGTCCACCGCCCGCCCCGCATTAAGTAGATACAGCAGGAGGCTACAGACCTCTGCCCTGTGGCCACTGGCCCAGCAGGCGGTAGTGTGCAAGCCCCTTTGCAGTAGAGGTCATGTCATGGTCCGAGATGCTTGCCTGGTGGGGTGAATTTAAGACTCCTCACACCCTCCCTCTCCACATTCGCATACTGACCCAGGGTGACGCAGCGCGGTAGCATGTGCCCTGGCTGCAGGAGGCTTACTGCCATGTCCGAGGCCGGCCAGTGGTGCCTGCCTGTAAGAGGCAGGCAGCAAGCTGTGACCATGTCTGAAGGCCCCAGAATTCTGGGGCCTTGTAAGAGGCATTTGCTTTGCTCCATTTCACTTTCTTTTCAGTCTTGCTTTTAGTTCGTTTTGTTTCAGATTCTCTCACAATTTAAATGTTCTTCTCTGTCCATTCCAGTAAAGTTGGCTTGACAGCAATGAAAAGTGCCTTCCCAAGCTCTTAAGTGATGGAACTTTCTCAGAAGTAATCACTTGAAATTGGAAAAAAGGAATCATGAGACTAAGAAAAGTTGTGGGTTTTTTTTTAAGGTAATTTCTATCTCTGGCACTTGTTCATTGAGTGCCTGCCTTTGCCATTAATTTTATTCATGTTATGGGGGCTGCCGTTTTCCACATCCAGACTTCCTTCTCATCACTACTCCACCCAGCAGACCAGACTATCACAGCCTGGATCATCGACACCCACTCTGCAGCAGTTTATTTTCAATCCAGCCCAGGTATGCTGAACCACAGACTCTCAGACACGGGGCAGAGCTTCTACTTGCTCTCCCTGTGCCCAGCCGCTCAGGAGGCACCCGGGAGGCATGGCGGGTTCTAGCCCTGGCCTGCCACCCCAGCAGAGCCTCACAACAAGCCAGACTACCCCCCCGACTCCATGGGGGCCGCAATTTTCCACATCCAGACTTCCCTCTCATCACAACTCCACCCAGCAGACCAGACTATCACAGCTCGGCTTTTGCGGCTGCTAGAGGCCATGTGGTTCATCAATAAATGCTTTATTTTGAGGTGACTACAAGAGTATGCCACCAGCACGGCAAGCCTGGAAAGCTGCTTGTGTCGTATTTGATGTGCCAAATACCAGTAACATTTATATTAGGTCATTCCCATGATATAATATAATGGTTTTAGGCTCTTTATGTTTCTGGAGCAAGCGGATGCCTTTTGGGTTCTACTACCATGAGACAGGACATATGGAGATATTACTGGTGCCCACTGTAGCAAGTAGATGATCAATGGGAAGATAGTGATACTGATAGTGATCATCTCATACAGTGAGACTGACACTCAGGGGAAAAAAGAAAGAAACAAATAGACAACAAGAAAATAGTGTTGGCATGAACCTTTATCTGCTATTGGGGAATGTCAACTGGTTCAACCTTTAAGGAAGGCAATAGATATTTCTCAACAAATAGAGAAGCCAGCTTCCATATCACCCAGCCAACTGATTTTTTTCATTTATTTCAAGCACCTAAAAATTCTATGTCAAACTAGGCATGTACACTCCCATTCATCACTACTGACAATAGCTAGTATCTAGAAATCACCAGTGTCCAAATACAGATGATTGGTTAAAGAAACCTTGGACGACACCTGGACCTACCAAAGCTTGCACACAGCTGTAGCCCCATTGTGAAGAAGAGGTGAGCACTATCCCATATAGAAACTGTGAAGTCCAAACCTTAAGAAAAGAATTTTTACAGCAACTTGAATATAAATGTAAACAGATTCTGTATGGTCTTCTAATAAAATCTAACCTAACCAAATACTTAATTTAGACCATGATACTTAAGTAGAGAACCTGTAAGGAATGCTCATCAGTATGAATCAGCATATTACTTTAATGATTAAAGTACAGCTTAGCCCTTCACCATAAAATTGACCTTAAAATTCTATACATAAAATTCTAACTTATCCGGGGCCTGAGCGATAGCCCAGCTGGTAGGGCGTTTGCCTTGCACACGGCTGGCTCATGCCGGCCTGGGTTCGATCCTCTGCATCCCATATGGTCCCCGAGCGCCACCAGGAGTAATTCCTGAGTGCAGAGCCAGGAGTAGCCCCTGAGCATTGCCGGGTATGACCCAAAAAGCAAAGAAAAAAAAATTCTAACTTATCCTGGGACCAGAGTAATAGTAGAGTAGGTAGAGTGTTTACCTTACACACAATCAAATCAAGTTTGATCCTAAGTATCCCAAACGGTCCCTGAGCACTGACAGGGTGATTCCTGAATGGCAGAGCCAGGAGTATCACCTGAGCATCTATGGGTATAATCCCCCAAATAAATCATAAAAATTATAAATACTGATTTATCCTGTCCCTTTTCCTCTTACCATTTCCTTATCACTAAGTTGATTTTGTAGTCTAAGTTCATGTTTTATACCTTTAATGCATTTGTACAAAGAACCCTAAAGGCAGTGCTACGCCCTATTATAGGTATAAACAGAGGTTAGCCAAGGACTAATCCCTTCTACTGAGATTATCTCTTATGTAAAACACTGAACAGAGAAAGAGAGAGAGAGAGAGAGAGAGAGAGAGAGAGAGAGCTGGTGTAAAGTAACACATCTTAATTTCATAAGCTTAATGTAATCTAGATGCTACCCATAAGGTCCTTATTTATTATCAGCACCAGGGTGAATCTGAATATCTTGTTCTCCCTATACTGAAAGGGTCACACTTGCCTGCTTGAGAGCAAACTAGTATGATCCTTCCTATAATCTTCCTATAGTCTCAACGTAGCCAAGGTGATAGTCTCCTGGTGAATTCTAACTGTCCCCAGCTGGGTTTAGTGGGTATAAAGAGGAGCTGTGCTCAATCTAGAAAACATAGAAGTCTTAGTAGATGTATAGGTCAGAAGTTATTCAGAGTCAAGGTGACTTCTGTAACTGCCACACCCTTTAGCAGTGTTTACATAGAAGCGAGATCTCATCTATGTCTCTGTGATAGAGACCAGCCTATCACAGCCTGGCTCACGCAGCCGCGTGGTTCATCAATAAATGCTGGATTTTGAGAGGACTACAAGAGTATGCTACCCACATGGTAGAGCCTGGCAAGCTACCTGTGTCATATTTGATATGCCAAACACCAGTAACAATTATAGACCTCATTCCCATGACCTGATCGAATGGTTTGAGGCTCTTTATGTTCCTGGAGCAAGCAGGTGCCCTTGGGCTCTACTTGCATGAGACAGGTCATATAGAGATATTGCTGGTGCCCACTCGAGCAAATCGATGATGAGTGGGAAGACAGTGACAGTGACAGTGAGATCTCATAAGAATGAACCTTGGCTTAAGTAGATTAAACTGTGAGTGGGTAAAACAGCAAAGCTCCCAAACTAGCTAAACCTGTCATTCAACAGTACCTGAATAATATTCCATTGTTAATCTATAGGAAATCTTAATACAAACATTCTGTTGATAATCAGGCTGTAAAATTTGCCATGTAATATTGCTTACTTAGCATATGAAGCCCTATAATCCTTTAAATAAGTGTTGTAATTCTTTGGGTGAATGCCTATTAAAAGAGAGCTGAGATCATGCAGAGACTCAGACACAATGGGGAGAGTTGGCATCTGGCTCTCCCCCTAACTCAACTGACCATGAGGCTCCCAGGAGGAAAGATGGGTTTTGGAAGTGGACCCATCACCTCTGGGGGGCCTCGGAAGCAACTGGATGAGATTTGCCCATCACTATAGCCGCCATTTTGCCACAGCACATCAGAGCCCACCCAGGACAGATGCTGGTCTAAGACTAGATTAACAGAGTAGTGGAGTTCAAGCCCAGGTAGGCGGTTCTTGGAGGCCGAAGTCACAGGGCATTCATGAGATGGAGCTGCGGCCACCCCTTCCCCTCTCTTACTCATCCCATAGGCCCTGTGGCACCACCCAAGAACTGCCCCAGGGCAACCTGCCAAATCATGCAGAGACTCGGAAACAATGGGGAGAGCTGGCATCTGGCTCTCCCTAAGTCGCATGGCTGCTTGCGACCTTGTGGTCCATCAAACTAGTGGAAGCAATCATGTCCTAGAATATACTACAATCCACAATGTGTAAGAAAGGCAAGCAAGAAGGAGAGAGAGAGAGAAAGAGAGAAAGGAGATGCAGAATCTGCCATGGAGGCAGGCTGGGGAGGGGAAAGGGGAGTGGAGACACAGATGATGGGACATGGGCACGGGTAGAGGGATGGGTGTTGGAACACTGTAGAACCAAAACTCAAACATGAGCATCTTGTAATTGTATATCTAAAGATGGTATAGTAAAATAATTAAAAATAACAAAAAATAAAAAGAGAGCTGAATGATACAGAATTTATATTTATAATATTTTCAGTGTTCTCCACATTACTTTTCTCTCTAAAAAGAATCCACCAACTTACATGCTCAGGCCTGCTGTGATGAGTGATACACAATTTATGAATAACTGTAGGTTGTTCTCTATCATATCCAAAACAAGGACTAGTCTTTGTCTTTTTTGATGATGTTCTTTTTCTTTCCATCCATCTTTTAAACTATTTCAGTCTCTGAGTTACTTTCCTGAATCCTCACTTATTTGTTATGTAGTGAAATATCACCTATTTTTGTGTGAGCTTTCTATGTATGGTACCATTAAGCGCTAATATTCTACTTAAAGAGGGTAATGTGAACTCATTTATAGCCTTTATTTTATTCTCTTTGCAGACAATTCTTGACAGAGGTTTTGAAATGGAAATTATTGATAAAGGTTGTGTTTTATAAATTAGGAAACTTTATTTACCTTTAAAATAAAATTTCTTTTAGGACATATGCCTTGCACACAATTGATCTGGGTTCTATCTCTGGCACCCCATATCATCCCACAAGCACTGCCAGGAGTAATTCCTAAATATAGAACCAGGAGTAACCTTTGAACATAGCTGGATGCAACCCAAAAACATAAATTAATAAGTCAATTAATTAATTAATTAATTAGAAAAATAAAATGTTTGCAGTCTGAATCTCAAAACAGCATTTTGAAAAATAAACTTGCTAACCTGAAAACAAACTGGATTTATAAAATGAGTCATTTTTCAGACAATAGAATTGATCACTGTTTCATTTCTTTTCTGTAGAGAGAACATCAAACAGTGGTGAAACTTTCCACCTTGCAAAGACTTGTTCATAATACTCTGTCAAGAAATTCCTTTTGGTAGAAAAATTCACCAAAGGCTAATGGAACACGTGTGCATAATTCTGGCTTGAAAACCATGGTTAACATTCATCTCGTTGCTACAGTGACTCCTGGAACAGACAGAGTTGTTCAATATTTTTTTAACAAAAGCACTATATGGATTTTAATAACTTAGAAAAAAAACATATGAGAATCCTTAGGTCAAAAGTGCTTAGTATATGTATAAAATTAATATAGCAACAATAAAATAATGAACAGATAATGAAGAAAGATTAGCATTTCTATTTGTGTAAAATGAATAATTTTATGACCTTTATTCATTTGCCACACACCTGACTTTCTTATAAATACACAAAAACTCTATGAAAATCATTCAAATGTTTTAATCCCCAAACCTGACATAATATCTAGGAGCAACCTTCCAAATAAAAAGACAACAGATTGTCATGAAAATTTAGTGTTTTTATTCAATATAAATAGTGTAGTTTAGTCACCAGATATAAAAAATATATTTATTCACCAATATCACTTTATTAAAACATTATAATAAAATTTGAAATTCCTACTTTAGTTTTTGCCTAAATGACTATAAATGCAAATAAAATTTATATTTTTTAGAAACTGAAATTATTTGCAATTTTTTATTCTCTCATCATTACCAAAGTCCTCAATGAATCATTTGTTTCTGTATCACTACGAAACATCCCATATAAGTAAAAATATGGCTATACATTTGCATATATAAAATGAGTTTCTGAAAAAAAATTCTAAAGGGAAATGCATGTATATGAAGAATGATATGTCTATGAGCAGTTTTTAGGACAGAAGAATCTTGTGGAGAGAAAATGGTTTGCGACACATCCTGAGTACAACACTGTCTAGGAAAAGAATTTCAGAGTAGATATGTGACTATATTTGGAAATAATCCCCTTGGTGAAAAAATTTGGTGAAGAAATATGCCTGAGGAGAGTAGTTCTGAGGATAATAGTGCCTGGGAAGAGATGGCATGTGGAGAAAAACATTGTAGAAGAAAAGTCTTAGGAAAACATATAGTCAATGTGTGCTTTTAAATATACTATACAATGTATTGTTTTAGGAAAAATGTGTATTTGGTGAGATAAGTTTCGAGGAGAAAGTGTGTGCATGGAGAAAAAGTGCCCTGTGATGCATGTTTTTTTTTTTTAGCAGTGAAGTAAAATAGGTTTTATTGAGGAGGTTTAGGTGAGGGGGAGGGAGAGAAAGAAAGGAAAGAGTAACGCGCTCAAGGGAGAACGCAGGCTGCTCCAAAGTGGAGAGCGAGTAAAAGAGAGAGTACACATCTCAAGAGGGGAGATGCGGGCAACACACGTGCTCAGGCACCACATGTGCGCGCAGGCAACATGTGTACCCAGGCAGCATGTGCGCCAAATGTGATGCATGTTTTGAGGATAAAAAGAGTGAAGAGAAACATTGTCTGATGAGAAAAGTGTCTGTGGGCAAAATTACTGACAGGGAAACTGCTAGATATGAAAATAAAAAGAGGTATATAGGAAGAAGGTTTCAACCTGTACATAACTGAAGAAGAAAGTTGAGAAGTCTGTCTGAAAAGTTAAATACATGAGGAAGAGAATCCTAAGGAAGATGTATAAAGAGAGATTTTCAAGAAGAAAACTGCTGAGAATATTTCTGAGGAGAAAGTATCTATCAGGAAAGTGACATCGCAATGATGATTACACAGGTTATTTTTGCTGTATTTCCAAAAGAAATAACTAACATTTAACCAGGAATAGTATACTACTGAGTACTTGTGTGATACCAAAGCATTCTGTACCTCAACCATTAATACAGTCTGCTTTAGTAGGAATACTAAAGATAAAACTCCAGTATGGCATTAGAGAACTTCCCCATTTCAATCTCAAGAACAGTTAACAATTAACTGCAAAGACAGGACATGATAATCATTACTATGTATGCACCCAATATAACAGGTCTAATGAACAAAAGGTCTATGGTCGGCAACTACATCACCACCGCTTCACTGATGACATCGTTCTAATAACACCAAACATTAGCCAAGCAGAACAAATGCTGGCTGACTTTGACCGAGAATGTGGAAAGATAGGTCTACAGCTGAATTCTTGACCTAGGTACACATAACTGCTGCATTCAGAGATGTTTGTTCCACTGAGAGTGAATGGGGCCTCAGGGAGCTAGTTCATCATGAAAAATGAACTAGCTCCTGAGGCCCCATTCACTCTCAGTGGAACAAACATCTCTGAATGCTGCAGTTATGTGTACCTAGGTCAAGAAGTCAACATGTTGAATGACCTAAAACCTGAGCTGCGCAGGAGGAAGAGAGCAGCATGGAATGCCTTCAAAGGCATCCAAGAAATAGCAAAAAGGACAAAGAACCTCCGGCTCTGGGCATATCTCTTTGACTCCACCATTCTCCCTGCATTAACATATGCCTCAGAGACCTGGGCCCTACAAAAGCAGGATGAGAATGTTATCCGGGTCTCCCAGAGAGGAATCGAAAGAGTTATGCTTGGAATATCATGCCTCACTCAAGTGAGAGAAGGAATCCGGAGTTCTGACCTCCATCGCTATTGCAGAATCAGGGACGCTGTCTCATTTGCCAAGGCATCGAAAATCAGATGGGCTGGACATGTAATGCGATTTGGAGACAACCCCTGGACTAGAGCCGTTACCGACTGGATCCAACAGGATATCAAAAGATCACGTGGCCGCCCACCTACAAGATGGTCAGACTTCCTTGTCAAGACCCTGAAGGAACGGTTTGAGGCTCTTCATATTCCTGAATCAACCAGATGCCATTGGGCTACATTGGCACGTGATAGGGTCCAATGTTACTGGTGCCCCCTCGAGCAAATCAATGAATAAAGGGATTCAAGTGATCAAATGATCAATGAACAAAATGTAGATTTTAAAATATGTGAGATGAGACATCGGTATTCTTATGGACAGAAAGTCCATATATTGAAAAACAATACAAGTCTTCATAAACTTATGAAGTTAAAAATTACATTATGTGCTTTTAAAAATTATAATGGCGTGCAACTAGAAATGGACCAATAGAACAAAGAGGACATTAACTGAACACCTGTGTATCTAAATTTACAGTCCTACACTAAAGAACATGGGGAGAATTTTCAAGTATTCAAACAAAGGAACAGAGTGACGGCATAGAGGAGGCTAGAGAGGAGGGAGTGGGGAAATGTATAGTACTTTTATAAGATTTCTCAATAGAAATTGTGAAGATAGGGACATGAGATGACCTATTCAGTACACTCAAAGAGAAAACTGCCAATCATGAATACTATATCCTTCAGTGTTGGGTAACATGCCCTATCTAGCCTTAGGCTGTGGTTACACTTAGCTTATGTGAAGAGCTACTCCCTGCCTTTTGGGAATCTCTGGAGCAGACACAATGGGAGCTTGGGCAGAATTGGATTGATTTCATAATTTTATATGGCATAAATATTTTTATCATGAATATTATTAATCTTGCTTGCCCCAGTTCAATACTCTTCCTACTCCTAGAGTTCCCTGTGAGGAACATATATGTAGATGAGCATTGGTCACATTGGATCAATCAAAATGTAATCAGGTATCCTAGTTCTGAGAGACGTTCCAATGTGCCTCTGGACAAACTGACATGTCTCTGATTCTAAAGGTAATGCCAAAGTGAATTATTCTGACAGATTTAGGACCTTAGTGGGACCTAGAGTCTCGAATCAGCTGGCTATGCATTCATGGTAAGAAGTATTAATGCCATTTCCTACAAATTACATCGGAACTGCTTTCTGGTTCAGAGAGGCAGCACCTCCCCACTCTGTTAGGGAGATCTTATCTCAGGGAGTCAGCTCTGGCATTGTGAAGCCAAAGGGCCCAACTGAAGATCTGCATTTTAATAGGGTCATTTACCTGACTTCATCTCTAGATAGCTCAGCCCTATGGGCTGGGCTGGAAGTCTTTTTTTGGGGGGCTGGAAGTTTTTAATGGACTTCTAGCTATAAAATAAGGTAGGAGAAAGAAGAAAGGGATTTTTTGGTCATTTGGCTCCTTTTTGCTCTCTGCCTCTCCTCTCCCCTCTGTTCTCTTCCCTGTTGGGCCTTAGCACAAGATGGTAGCAGCCATCTTGGCCTAGGAATCAAGTCTACACTTGGCCAGGGCCCAGCTAGAAACCTAACGTCCCGGGTTTTCCTGTTACTGGATTGTATACCAGAATCTGTGACAGTAAAGCCTTTTAAAATGATGCTGGACTCCTGGTTTTTCATCCATTCCCTGCCAGCTTCGGATGTAGAAGGAAACTTGTTCCCTGGTATTGTTGGGACCCCAGCGGCTCCCAAACACTTCAGGATTCTATTTTAGATGTTTTTAAAATAAAGATCTAATAGAAAATCAAAATCTGAGTGACTTTTTCTATACCAATCCTTCCCTTTAATAAATATTGAAAAGATTCATTCAAAGGAGAGTTTGCCCATGTCAACATTGGCCTCAGAGTATAAAAAAGAAGAAAAAATAGGAGTGGATAGATAGGAGAGAAGAGACAAATGAGAAGCAAGAAGGGCTAGATCAGTAATCAGATACAAAGGTTGGTGTTAAGAACAACAGAATCAAATATTCAAATCACATAGTCAACAACACTGAAATAAAGAGATTCAAACTTTAGCAATCAAACTTAGGAAGGTGCTTGTCAAGAGGGTAGGTAGGTGGATCAAGGGCTGGGGAGTAGATGTGGAAGGGGACTTGGAAATATTGGAGTGAAGTTGGTGTGATTGGTGTTGCAATATTGTACCTCTAAAACTCAACTCTGAATAACTTAGTAAATACTGCTGAACTTATAATTTAAAAATAGATAAATGTTGAAAGGATTTTTCCTATGAAATGGAAAAAAGAAAGTCTACCATAAAAGGTACCTAACAAGAAAGCAAAATCAGAAAGTAAAAGAAAAATTGGTAGTCATAAGCTCTTATATCAATAATTACCACTAATGTAAAATGAATAACTTATTCAAAAGGCAGAGAGAAGCCAAAGGACTAAAAAAGAAAAACACAAGTAGCTGCTGTTTAAAGACAAATGTTGACTGAAATTGAATAGATGGAAAATTGCATTTTAGCAGATGGGATTCAAAAAATGGCAGAAAGTGTTGTATCAAATAAAATATAGTTCTTGTCAAAATAAAAAGAAACAAATATGGACATTATATAATGCTAAAGATATCAGTACAACAGAAGGACACAGAAAGTGTCAATATAATTGTACTAAACATACAGAAATAATATATATATATATATATATAAGGCATATAACAAATTTAAGGAAGACAGTGCAGCAGCACAATAGTTGGAGAATCTACCATCCATAAAAAAGAAAACGACTTTAAATTTAAAATCATACAAAGTAGACTTACAAGACAGATTTAAGAATATTTTCTCCCCTCACTACTTTACTAAAAACTGCCTTATTTTCATAGAATATTCTCTCGAACATATATTGAGAACAGGTATCTTTTTTGCGTCACAGTGGTTGGAATAATCAAGCAAAAGGAAAAAACAAAAGTTTAGAGGATAAATATGTGACTAAACAACTATTTGGCAAATAAATCTAAATTGAAACTAAGATGAAATACTTGGAGGGTAGAGAGGTAGTAAGTAAATTCCTACCTCAGGGTACAAATAAAGACATGATACAAAGCCTAAGCTTATTCCTAAACCAACTAGAAAATGAAAAGGAAAATAAATAGAAGGATGAAACATAAAAAATTGAGTAGAAATCAATAAAATGAATAGAAGAGGTGAGAGTGGGCAACCTTGTCTTGTCCCTGATCTCAAGGGGAAGACTTTCAACTTGATGACTGGATAAAGAAGCTTTGGTCCATCTACACAATGGAATACTATGCAGCTGTTAGGAAAAATGAAGTCATAAAATTTGCCTATAAATGGATGGTCATGGAGAAGATTATGTTGAGTGAAATTAGCCAGAAGGAGAGAGACAGATACAGAATGATTGCATTTATTTGCATGGCATAAATATATATGTACATATTATGATACCAATATCCAAGGTCAAGTGAAACATATATCAGGAGGTCTTGTCAAAAGTGGAAATTATCACAAACGTGTGGGAATCAGAGGTTAGGTAAGACAGAAAATGGAACAGTGTGCTAATAATTGTCGAGGGTACTAATGCCAACCTAGAACTGAGCATTAAATAGAGGCAAAAGGATACACATGCCAACCTCTTAATGTATGTTCTGTAATCCATAGTCTGGAAAGGAAGGAAAAGAGAAAGAGAGAGAAAGGGAAAGAAATAAAGAACATTCCATGGAGGGGGAAGGGGGAGGGAACCAGGGACATTGTTGGTGGGAGATGGGCACTGGTGGAGGGACGGGTGCTAGAACACTGTATGACCAAAACCCAAATATGAACTTTTTAATTGTATATCTTTTTATTTGTATATCTCACGGTGGTATAATAAAATACTTAAAAATTAAAAAAAAAATAAGTCTTACTTTCCAGATGAAACTATATCAAAACACACAAAAGGTGCTATTTTTTAATTTACAGCAAAAGAAGCAGTAAGGAATCATATTTAAAGTTCATTATTGCTCATATTTCACTGATACCACCTCACTTGGTCTTTGGTACATAGATTCATAAACATGTGAGTACAAAAAATGTAATAAAATGCAGATCATAAAAATAAAGGTATAAATGATATTTTTTTCAGAAAATTATTCTACATACTGACAAAGGAGAGAAATATGTAACTGAAGAAAATGAGAAATGAAAGGAGAGAAGTTACAACAGGTACTAGAGAAATATAAAATTATAAGAAAATATGAATACATATAGGAAAAGCACCAAATTGGAAGTATGAAAGAAATTGAAATAATCTTCATAACACAGCATATTTTTTGAGTGAAAGAAACATAATTTGAGCAAATAAATCACGATTTTGAAAGTTGTAGATTCCACCTACTGACAAGAGCTCCTGATCCATGTTTTCCCTGACCTTGGATATTGGTATCATGCTATTTTTTATATCTCACAAATAAATGCAACCTATATCTGTCCTTTTTACTTTGGCTATTTTCACCCACCATGATCCTCTTCATGTCCTTCTTTACAGGAAAATTTCATAAATTTGTTTTTCCTAACATCTGCATAGTATTTCATTTTGTAGATGTACCAAAGTTTCTTTATCCAGTCTGGTTTTGGGAACTCTGGTTGTTTCCAGATTCTGGCTATTGTGAATGTTACTGCTATGAACATAAAAGTTCAGATGGTGAGTTAGGTAAGCCAGAGAAGGAAACAATGTGCTAACAATTATTGGAAATGATAATACCAACCTAGAACTGAGCATTGAATGTAGGCAAAGGGATATACGTGATAACCTCTAAATGTATTATTTCAACCCCCAATGTGTAAGAGAAGGAAGAGAGACAGAGAGAGATAGAAAGAGAGAAAAAGAGAGAGAAGAGGCAAAGTGCCTGCAAAGAGGCAGGCCAGGGGAGGAGGGAGGGAATCAGGGGACATTGGTGGTGGGAAATGGGCACTGGTGGAGGGATGGGTGCTAAAACACTGTAAATCTGAAACCCAAACATGAACATCTTTGCAATTGCATATCTCACAATGGTATAATAAAAAATTTACAATGGAAAATACCCCGAAGGAACGGTTTGAGGCTTTTCATATTCCTGAATCAACCAGATGCCATTGGGCTACATTGGCACGTGATAGGGTCCAATGGAAATGTTACTGGCGCCAGCTCGAGCAAATCAATGAATAACGGGATTCAAGTGATCAAGTGATCAAGTGATCAAAATGGAAAAAAAATATTTTGAAAGTTGAAATATTAATCAAAAGCTTCCCCAAGAAATAAAAATGTATATTCATGAATCTAAATATATAATTAAAATTAATGACTGTATTAGTTCAGCTATAAAAAAATAAAAAAGGAAAAAGTTCAGAAACTAGCATTGATTCCACAATCAGACAATGATATCACATAAACATGAAATAAAATTAAAGAATGGGCTGGAGTGAAAGTACCAGGTGTAAAGCCACTTACTTTGCATGCAGTAGACCCTAGTTCCTTATGCAGCATTCATGGTTCTCAAATACTGCCAGGACCAATCCTGACCAAATAAGTAAAACCAGGAATAAAACAAGAATAGTGTGGCCCTAAACAAAATGATCAAAAGACAAACAAAAAAGCTATTATAGACAAGTATCACTGGTGAACATGTATCAAAAAAAAACCTAACAAGATGCCTTTACCCTTGATGTCATAGAGAGGTTTTCCTGTTTTTTTTTCATTGTATGTTATAGTTTCATTATACCAAAGCCTTGCAACAAGCCAGGCGACCCCCCCCACTCCATGAGGGCCTCCATTTTCCACATCCGGACTTCCCTCTCATCAGAACTCCACCCAGCAGACCAGCCTATCACAGTCTGGCTCATCGAGTTCCACCCTGCAGCAGTCTTTTTTTTCAATCCGGCCCAGATATGCTAATCCAGAGACTCACAGACATGGGGGCAGAGCTGCTACTTGCTTTCCCTGTGCCCAGCTGCTCACGAAGTGCCCAGGAGGGATGGCGGGTTCTAGCCCTGGCCTGCCACCCCAGCACAGCCTTGCAACAAGCCAGACGACCCCCCCACTCTATGAGGGGCCTCCATTTTCCACATCCGGACTTTCCTCTCATCAGAACTCCACCCAGCAGACCAGCCTATCACAGCCCGGCTTATCAATAAATGCTGGACTTAGAGATGACTACAAGAGTATGCTACCTGCATGGCAGAGCCTGGCAAGCTACCCGTGTCGTATTTGATATGCCAAATACCAGTAACAATTATAGACCTCATTCGGAATGGATTGAGGCTCTTTATGTTCCTCTAGCAAGCAGATGCCCTTGGGCTCTACTGTCATGAGACAGGACATATGGAGATGTTACTGGGGCCCATTCTAGCAAATCGATGATGAACTGGAAGTCAGTGATACAGTGATACACTGATGTTATAGTTTCATGTCTGATATTGAGATCTTTAGTTCGTTTTGATCTGTTTTGTGCATGTCATTAGACGGAGGTATAACTTCATTTTTTTAAGCGTATAGCTGCTCAGTATTCTCAGCACCATTCATAGAAGAGGATTTCTTTGCTTTACTTAATATTTTTTAAATTTTTTTATTTTTACAATTATAAAGATATACAATTAAAAAAGTTCATATTTGGGTTTTGGTCGTACAGTGTTGCAGCACCCATCCCGCCACCGGTGACCATCTCCCACCACCAACGCCCCCGGTTCCCTCCCCGCTTCCCCAGCCCTCCTCCATGGCAGGTTCTTTATTTCTTTCCGTTTCTCTCTCTTTCTCTTTTCCTTCCCCTCCAGACTATGGATCACAGAACATACATTAAAGGGTTGTCATGTGTATCTTTTTGCCTGTATTTAATGCTCAGTTCTAGGTTGGCATTAGTACCCTCGACAATTGTTAGCACACTGTTCCATTTTCTGTCTTACCTAGCCTCTGACTCCCACACGTTTGTGATAATTTCCACCTTTGACAAGACCTCCTGATATATGTTTCACTTGATCTTGGATATTGTTATCATAATATGTACCTATATATTTATGTTATGCAGATAAATGCAGTCATTCTGTATCTGTCTCTCTCCTTCTGGCTAATTTCGCTCAACATAATCTTCTCCATGTCCATCCATTTGTAGGCAAATTTTATAACTTCATTTTTCCTAATAGCTGCATCTGCATAGTATTCCATTGTGTATATGTACCAAAGCTTTTTTATCCAGTCTTAATATTTTTTGCCCCTTTATCAAAGATGTATATTTGAGAGCGTGTTTCAGGATATTCAGTTCTATTTCATAGGTCTAGAGGTCTGTCTTTATACTAATACCATGCCTTTTTAACTACTACTGCTTTGTACTATAGTTTAAGGTTGGGGAATTTGATACCTCCCATCTTGTTTTTCCCAAAAATTGCTTTAGCTATCCCTGGGGGTTTATTATTCCATATGAATATCGGGAGTGTTTGGTCAACTTCTTTGAAGAATGTCATGAGTATCCTTATAGGGACCACATAGAATCTGTGTAAAGTTCTAGAGAGTATTACTAATTTAACAATGTTTATTCTCCCAATCCATGAGCAGGGAATGTGTCTCCATTTCCTTGTGCCCTCTTTTTATTTTTTGTAGCAGCATTTTGTAGTTTTCTTTGTACAGGCCCTTTACATTCTTACTTAAACTAATTCGCAGTATTTGATTTTTTGTTGTACAGTAGAATGGGATCATTTTCTTAATATCCCTTTCTTCTCCTTCGTTATTTGTATATAGAAAACCATTGACTTTTGGGTTTTGATTTTTTTTACCTTGCCACTCTACTATAGAAAACTATTGTTTCTAGGAGCTTTTTGGTAGAGAGTTTAGTGTTCGGTAAGTATAAATCATGTCATTTGCAAATAATGACAGATGATTTCTTCCTTTCCTATCTGGGTGCGCTTGATGTCTTTTTTCTTCCCTGATTGCTATGACAAGTACTTCCAATACAATACAGAATAGAAGTGGTGAGAGTGGGCATCTTTGTCTTTTACCCAATCTTAGGGAGAAGGCTTTCAGTTTTTTCCCCATTGATAATGATGCTCACTGTGGGCTTTTGGTAGATGGCTTTAACTATATTGAGGAAGGTTCCTTGGATTCCCATTTTATGAAGAGTTTTTATCATGAGCAGGAGTTGGATCTTGTCAAATGCTTTCTCTGTGTCTATTGATATGATCATATGGTTTTTACTTTTTGTCTTAGTGTTGTGGTGTATTATGTTTCTTGACTTGCAAACGTTGAATCATCCTTGCATTCCGGGATGCTTCCTACTTGGTCATGATGTATAATCTTTTGAATTAGTCTTTGGATTCTCTTTGCTAGAATTTTGTTGAAGATCTTAGCATCTTGTTCAGCATAGAGATTGATCTGTAGTTTTCTTTTTTTGTGATGTCTCTGACTGTTTTGTTTATCAGGGTGATATGTACCACATAGAAGCTATTTGGGAGTGTTTCTGTTTCTACTATTTCCGGAAGAGCTTGAAAAAAAAACCTGGCAGTAGGTTCTCTTTAAAGGTTGGAAGAAATCACTGGTGAATCCATCTGGACCTCGCCTTGTTGTTTGGACAGAATTTTAATTACTGTTTCATCTTCTAGATGGAGATTGGCTTAGTCAGTATTGAAGGTCATCTTGTTTCAGTCATGGGAGGCCATAGGACTTCAAGAATTTGTTCATTTCTTCCAGGTTCTCTAGTTTCATGGAATACAAACTCTCAAAGTAATCTCTGATAATCTTTTGAATTTCTGTGGTTTCTGTTATGATGTCTCCCCTATTTTTTCTGATTGTATTTATTTGGCTTATCTCTTTCCCTTCCCTTAAGAGTCTTGCAAGTGGTTTGCCAATCTTGTTTATTTTTCCAGCTCTTGATTTCATTAATATTTTGGATTATTATTTGAGATTCCTTCTTATTGATTTGCATTCTAAGTTTTATTATTTCCTTCTTTTGCCTGGCTTAGTTCCTTTGGCTGCTCTTTTTCTAAGATTCCGAGATGTAAAGTCAGGTTATTTATGTGGGTCCTTTCTTTTCTGATGCATACAGAGTTATGAATTTTCCTCTTAATACTGCTTTCACTGTATCTCACAAGTTTTTATAGTTTATATCTTGATTTTCATGTTTCCAGGAATCTTTGGATTTCTCCTTTGATTTCTTCTATGACCTACTTGTTGTTCAGTAGTGAACTGTTCAGTTTCCAGTTGTTTGCCTTGACTCTGTTTTTGTGTGTGGTTAACTTCCTTTTCAGTGAAAAGATAATTGACACAATTTCTATCTTCTTGGTTTCTTGGAGGTATATTTTTTGGCTAAGTGTATGATCTATCTTGGAAAATGTACCATGTGAACTGGAGAAAATGTGTATTCAGCTTTTTTGGGATGAAAACCCCTGTGTAAATCTACCAGCCCTTTTTCTTCCATTTCATCCTTCAGGGCCAGTATTTCCTTGGTGATTTTCAGTCTTGTTGATCTATAAAGAATTGATAGAGCAGTGTTGAAGCTCCAATTACAATTGTGTTATTGCCAATGTCTTATTGAAGTCTATTAGCAATTGTTTTAAGTATTTTGCTGGCCCCCTCATTGGATGCAGCCATACAGTTTTGAAATTTGGGATGTAAGATCTGTGATATCTGGTGTGATAATCAGATACCCACCTGTCTGATTATCTTAGTTGACAGGCTGCAAGGTGATGGTGAGGGGTCTGTATGGCGAGTGTTTCCCTAGGCATCCTGCTGGTCTCTCTGAACTTCCCCGAGTTCAGAGAGACCAGCAGGATGTGGTCCCATTCAGTTATCAGAGACAAACCTGAGTTGGGGGTGAGCAGGAATTGAAGGGGCGCAGGGTGGGTGTGAGGGTTCGAATGGCAATTGTGCCTCCCTAGGTGGCTTGCTGCTCTCTCTAAATCTTAGCTTTCAAAATATGTTGTTTCAATATGAAAGTAACAGGAGAGTAGAAGAAAAAATCAAAGAAATTATTCTATGTACAACTATATCAACATAAATATCTTGAAATGAATTTAAGAAGAAGGCGGAATAATATTTTTGCAAAATTAGTAAGGCTCAAATAAATGAAAATATATTATATGCTTATGAATTGAAAAAATAAAAATTGTTACAATTGAGTATTACCTAAAGCAGTAAACTCCAAACTAGAATTCTCATAAAATGAGAACAACAACAAAAAAAAACACAAAAATATACATTTGGAACACGAAAGATACTAAATAATTTTTTATGTATGTAACCCCTACTACTACCCCAAGCAGGGAAATTTTCTACCAAACATCATTTTTCCCTAGTAATATTTATGTGGCCAATATTTTTATTCAACTGAGTTGGAGAGATAAGGCAAGGGTTGTGATAGAATGCCTTATGTGCAGCTGACCCAGTTTACTCTCCAGCACAGATGGTCCCTTGTGCATTACAAGGAATGATCCTTTAGCACAGAGCCGAGTAAGTAAAAAGGTTTCACTAGTCCTGTCCTATTTTAATAAGTGACATAGTTTAAAAAGTAAAGCTTTTTTTTACTGCAGGAGTTAATAGAATATTTGAGAATAATATTAAAGAAATAAAAATTCCAACAAAATTAATGATCTTTCAGATTAAACTATTAGATAAATCATGATATTAATGTCTCTTCATATCTAAGTGAAAAGTGGATAAGGACATTTGTCCATATTGTAGGTAAAAATAAACTTTTAAACTAAATTATCCAGTATCGATTCAGTAATATGAAAAATAACAAACACTTTTACTAAATGAGAATTTCCCCTAAAATGTGTTTCTTTTGTTTCCTTGTTCAATTGTCTTCTAAAGGAGAAATATCTTGCAGTTCTAACATCAAATGTTTTTTCCTGTACAAATGAGACTTATTTGGTCACTGGTCTTATCACTATTCTATCATCTCTGACTTTGAATTATTATACTGTCATAGTGGAAACAATTTCAAGTACTCTTAAACTGCTACTGCATCATTTTTGTTTTGTTGGACCATTAGAATAGATATAGTGCTTTTTGGGTCCTATTAATCTGGTGTCATGGGATTTTCTATGTATGAAGCACCATTAAATGTTAATAGGATAGTCTCTGAAAGCCTAAGGAAATTTCCCAACCAAATAGAGCAGATTGATTACCTAGTTTCTGATACTTCTTAAATCTGTCCTACATAATCTGTGGGACAAAGACAGCCTAGATGTGGCATTCATGCACAAGTGTGTGAAAGTCTTCATTGAACTGCCCATGCCTTTATTAAAACTAAAAAAAACAACAAAACCATAGCCCATCATTTCTTTAGACACTTGTAAAAGTATTTCCCTCCTGTTTATCCTATCAATGTGTCTTTCTGCGTGAGAAATAAGTATTTGGGTAAGGATGTAAATTTTAGAAGTTAATTTTTCTTTTCTTCTTGGGGTGCCATGGTAGGATTTTTGTGCAAACCCAGTGGTGCTTAAGGCTTGCTCCTGGCTCGCACTCAGGATCAATCCTGATTAAACCCAGAGGACCATATGTGGCACCAGTATCAAACATGTATTGGCCATGTGCAAATCAAATGCCTTCCCTACTCCACTGTGACTCCGGCACTATATCTCTTCATTCTAGTGTCTACATAATAGCCTATCATCAATCCCCAACACATACATTCATTCTAAAGATGAAGATATATACTTTGTGAAGATATATACTTAATAATAGGAAGAGATTCATGATCATGCAATCTGTGCAGTGACAAAAATACTTGTTCTGAGAAAGGGCCTGTGAGCATTTTCCAGTTGTACTACCAGGTTCATTTTAAAATAATTGTTGAACAAGGAATCCCACATTTTATTTGTTCTGAGACCCGCAAATTAAGCTACTTATCTTAGTCATAATTCTTTAGCATATCCATGCACATATAATCATTATCTTTTTACCAAGAGGAAAATTACCTCTATAGGTGGTAATTTCTTAGAGGCTTGAAAACTGCTCATTTTTGCCACAATACTAAAGAAATCACACATTTATTGGGTAAATGTGGCTATAGTAACAAGTGATGGCAATATTATCACTAAATGCTCCATACTTGTGAGAATATTATCTCCTATACATGGAATGGGTCTTTTATTGTACAAATACATTAAATAATTTATCTAGAATACATAGCTTTGTATGAAGATAAGACGTGTTTTTCAAAGATAAACAATAGGAACTACTTATATATCTCCTTATTTAAAACTTTAAGCTTGGTTTCTTAGTTTAAAAAATTGATACAACATAAGACTGATACAGAACCAAATAAAACATGGTAAAACAATAACTCCAGAAATATCAAAGAATAGAATCATGTCATGTTCTTTGCTTTAAAAGCCATCCTAATTCCTTTGGAAATATCTGGTATGTGAAAGACCCTATGGAAATGAAAACATGGCATCAATGATGACAGTATTTGTAAACCACATATTCGAAAAAGAACTTGTATCTAAGATTTGTAAATAACTAAGGATTGAACAATAAAACACACAATCAAAATCAATAACATTAAAAGAGGACAAAGAGTAGAACAGACATTTTTGCCCCAAAGGACAGATTGAAAACATATAAAGTACACAAATATTTAGTAGCTTTAAACTATAGGTATACTTAATTAAAACACAGATATATCACTATAGAAATGACTAAAATAAAAATATATAGAGTAGCAAATATGTTATTATTAAAGATATTTGAATTTTATAAGATATGCTGATATTTGATGTTTATAAAATATGATTCATTCATGCATTACTACTGAGCACATACATTAGGATGTAACTTTTTAGTATTAATAAAATATAAAATATATGGATATGTATAAATTATAAGACTAGATAGTGTCACTGTATCACTGTCTTCCCGTTCATCATCGATTGGCTCGAGCAGGCACCAGTAATATCTCCATAGGACCTGTCTCATGCAAGTAGAGCCCAAGGGCACCTGCTTGCTCCAGGAACATAAAGAGCCTCAAACCATTCCATCAGGTCATGGGAATGAGGTCTATAATTGTTACTGGTATTTGACATATCAAATACGACATGGGTAGCTTGCCAAGTTCTGCCGTGCAGGTAGCATACTCTTGTAGTCATCTCAAAATCCAGCATTTATTGATGAACCGCGTGGCCACTTGTGGCCACGCCGAGCCGGGCTGTGATAGGCTGGTCTGCTGGGTGGAGTCGTCTGGCTTGTTGTGAGCCTCTGCTGGAGTGGCAGGCCAGGGCTAGAACCTGCCATCCCCTCCCGGGCACGACATGAGTGGCTGGGCACAGTGACAGCCATTAGCAGCACTGCCCCATGTCTGTCAGTAATTAGTGTAAAAAAGAGAGAATAGCCAGTGTTTTAAATATACGTATGTGGGCAGAAGTATCAACCCAGCGGGTAGGGTGTTTGTCTTGCATGTGGCAGACTCAGATTCAATCCCAGCATCCCAAATGTTCCTTCTAGTACCACTGGGAGTAGTTCCTGAATCCAGAGCCAGGAGAAATCCATGAGTATAATCAGGTGTGGCCCTAAATCAAGATTTATCACTTGCATCACTTGTCTTCCCATTGTTCATTGATTTGTTCTAGCGAGCACCAGTAAATCTCCATACATCCTGTCACATGCTAGTGTAGCCCAAGGGCATCTGCTTACTCCAGGAACATAAAAAGCCTCAAACTGTTCCTTCCAGGTCATGGGAATGAGGTTTATAATTGTTACTGGTTTTTGACATATCAAATATGACATAGGTAGCTTGCCAGGCTCTGCCTTAAGATAAGTTAGTTTTCATATATTAACATTATAAAACAGTCTCTGAAAAGTTTATATATCAATATATATTATATGTGTAAATAAATATTTAACATATAATAAATGTATATTTATACGTATATACCATTTACTATATAGTATCTAATTTAAATAAATATGTCTATATAGTATTTTGTAAATAAGATAAGCTAAGAAATGGAGACTGTATTAGTGATACCATGGGCTAAGAACTGGGTAGGTAGAAGTGGAAGGTGGAGAAGTGTCATAGAAGCATAGAACCTGCCAGAGATTTGTATTAAAGATGCTGGTGGTTAAGTAATTATTTTGTATTAGTGTTGTTTTCTTGATTGCAACTTTATACTAGAGTTTTTAAGAAGTTGCTGAAGAAAACTAAGTACTATAGATATATATGCTCTTGTATTTCAAATGCATATAAATAATTAATTTAAAATTAAGTTTTAGATATTATTTCATTTTCTCCCTCAAAGTTTGAAACACACTACTCATTAAAATTGGTTTATTTTACTCACAATTTTGCCTATGTTCCAATAAAGAAAGGCTCAAAAGCATAATTTAATAGTCTTCTAATAATATGAATAGTTGTCTTCTAATAATATGAATAGTTGTCTATTGAGATTCAAATTTGAGTTATAATTTCAGCTAGACTTATGGTCTAATAATTAATAATTAATGGAGGTAGTTAAATTAAGCAATTAATTATGTCTTTAGAGGCTTATTATTAATAATATCTGCAAAATTGCAGTTCTTTATTATGGGCAATAATGCTGTGCTTAAATGTTTTGGCTGACCTTCCTTTTTATTTAGTAGATATAAAGTTATTAAAATAGTTATAAAGAAATATGACATCTTTAGTTATCTGATAATTGGTAGTTTTGATTCTTTGAAATTGTTCTGACTTACATTCAGAATAACGTGAAAAGAAAGAAAAAGCCAATGCGGCCTGTCTCCGCCTCAGGTATTCTCCCTAGGGTGTGCGGCTGGCCGGGCGGGCGCTTGGGGTCGTGATAGAGCCCCAGGCCTCAGCAAAAGGTGGAACTACAACCCCCAAAAGTCAGAGCAGAAGCGGAAGTAAAGGGACATTTTGAACTCTCACACCGGTCTGTCTCTGCCTCAGGTATTCTCCCTGGGGGTGGGGCTAGCCTGGGGCGCCCGCTCATGCGGCCGCATATTAATACAAAAACTAGGAAATTCAACACAAAGGGAAGGTAATATCCTCAAGAAAAATGAAACAGTACACTAAACAAATCTATCACTGAACAATGCAACACCATGGGGAAGAGCGCAGATCCCCAGCTCGAAGATCAGATGAAGGCATCTACTCTGAAGACTCAAAAAAGAATACAGATATGCAAGATCTCTCTGACAATGAAATTAGAGAAGAAATTGGTAGGATGTTTAAGGAGCTCAACGAAAAAAATGGAGCAGATACCCAATAAAATACAGGAGAACATAAATGAAGCAGTTGAAAGGGCAGTCGATAATTTATGGGAGGAAATGAAAGCATAAATGAAAACCATGCAAATAGAAATATCATCGCTTAAAAACTCAGTAGATGAAATTAAAAACACAATCGGGGCTCTCAACAGTAGTATGACAGCAGCTGAATAGAGAATCAGTGAGACTGAAGATGAGCTGCAGAAAGCCCTCAGAGAACGACATAAGGTGGAAAAAGACCAGAAAATGGATCAGCAGTGGAACAGAGAACAATGGGATGAAGCCAGGCAGAAAAACAGAAGAATCATCGGAGTCCCAGAGGGACAGGAAACTAACCCCAAGTAAATTAAAACAATTAAAAACATCCTGGCTGAAAAGTTCCCTGAGTTAAAGGGACAAAGGCATCCAGATCCAAGAAGCCTGATGTGTACCAGCAAGAAGAGAACCCAATAGAAAGACCCCCAAGACACATCCTAGTCAAAGTAATGGATGACATAGACAGAGACAGAATTCTTCAGGCAGCAAGATCAAAGAAGGAAATTGTATACAAAGGAGCATCCATTCGACTTTCAGCAGACTTCTCAGAAGACACCCTCCAAGCCCAAAGGCAGTGGTGGGATATAGTAAAAAAGCTCAATAAAATGAATGCCTCAGCAAGAATTCTTTATCTGGCTAAACTCTCACTCAAATTTGAAAGACAGATGTACAACTTCTTGGATAAACAACAGCTTAGGAACTTTGTAAAATCAAAATAAACCTTAAAAGAAGGACTGAAAGATCTACTCTAAGACGAGACATAACCCAAAAGAACAACAAACCTATACAGAAAGTTGGAATAAAATCCAATGACAATAATCTCTCGCAATAACAATGGTCTAAATGCACCAGTTAAGAGACACAGAGTGGCAGAATGGATAAAAAAAACTGAATCCGACATTCTGCTGCCTTTAAGAAACACATCTGAACAATCGGAGCAAAGACAGGCTCAAAATAAAAGTCTGGAAAAAATCCTTCACTCAAACAACCCATCCAAAAAGGCTGGGGTAACCATACCGGTATCTGACAACATAGACTTTAGTCTGAAGAAGGTCAGAAGAGACAGTGAAGGTCACTTCTTAATAGTCAAGGGATACATATATCAGGAAGAAATGGCGCTATTAAACATATATGCACCCAATGAGGGGCCAGCAAAATACCTAAAACAACTACTAATAGACTTCAAAGATGACATTGACAGCAATACAATTGTAGTTGGAGACTTCAACACTGTTCTGTCAACCCTGGATAGATCAACAAGATTGAAACTTACCAAGGAAATACTGATCCTAAAAAGAAGAGATGGAAGAAAGAGGACTGGTAGATATATACAGAGTATTTCATCCCCTAAAAGCTGAATACAGTTCCTTCTCCAGTGCACATGGAACATACTCCAAAATAGATCACAGGCTGAGCCATAAATCATACCTCCATAAAATCAAGAAGATAGAAATTGTGCCAACTATTTTTTCAGATCATGATGCATTGAAAATATAAGTTAATTGTACACAAAAACGGAGACCGATACCAAGTACCTGGAAACTAAACATCTCACTGCTGAATAACCAGCAAGCCATAAAAGAAATCAAAGAGGAAATCCAAAGATTCCTGGAAACAAATGAGACGGAAGACACGAATAACCATAACGTGTGGGATACATCAAAAGCAGTGTTAAGAGGCAAGTTCATAGCTCTTCAAGCATTCATCAGAAAAGAAGAAAAGGCCATCACAAACAGTTTGACTTCACAACTTAAGATCTTAGAGAGTGATCAACAAAAGGAGTTCAAACAAAGCAGAAAGAAAGAAATAATAAAACTTAGAGTAGAAATCAATGAGATGGAATGTCAAAAAACAATCCAGAATATCAACAAAACCAAAAGCTGGTTCTTTGAAAAAATAAACAAGATTGACAAACCACTTACAAGACTTGTAAGAAAAGGAAAAGAGAGAACCCAAATAAATAGAATCAGAAATGAAAACAAGGACACCACAACAGAAACCCCAGAAACACAAAAGATCATCAGAGATTTCTATGAGAGCCTGTATGGCACAAAACAAGAGAACCTAGAAGAAATGGTCAAATTCCTGAATTCCTATAGCCTCCCAAGTCTGCAACAAGAAGATTTGGATACCTCAACAAACCTATCTTCATTGAGGAGATGGAATCAGTAATCAAAATTCTCCCCAAACAAAAAAGCCCAGTACCAGGTGGATTCACCAGTAAATTCTCCCGAACCTTTAAAGAGGACCTACTTCCAATTCTTTTCAAGCTCTTCCAGCAAATTGAAGAAACAGAAACACTCCCAAATAGCTTTTACGAGGCACATATCACCCTGATACCCAAAGCAGACAGAGATGTCACAAAAAAAGGAAAATTACAGACCAATCCCCTGATGAACTCAGTTGCTAAGATCTTCAACAAAATACTAGCAAATAGAATCCAAAGAGTCATCAAAAAGATTATACACCATGACCAAGTGGGATTCATCCTGGGAATGCAAGGATGGTTCAACATCCGCAAGTTAATCAACATAATACATCATATCAACAAAAAAAAAAAATCAAAACCATATGATCATATCAATAGATGCAGAGAAGGCATTTGACAAGACACAACACTCGTTCATGATAGAAGCTCTCCGTAAAATAGTGATTGAAGGAACCTTCCTCAATATAATCCAGGCCATCTACTACAAGCCCACAGCAAGCATCATTCTCAATGGGGGGAAAACTGAAAGCCTTCCCCTTAAGATCAGGGACAAAACAAGGCTGCGGAACTCTCACCACTTCTATTCATTATAGTACTGGAAGTACTTGCTATAGCAATCAGCAAGTTGTCTCATGCAAGTAGAGCCCAAGGGCATCTGCTTGCTCCAGGAACATAAAGAGCCTCAAACCATTCCATCAGTTCATGGGAATCAGGTCTATAATTTTTACTGGTATTTGGCATATCAAATACTACATGGGTATCTTGCCAGGCTCTGCCGTACAGGTGGGATACTCTTGTATTCACCTTTGCTCTCGAGCATTTACTGATGAACAGCGAGGGCTGCTTTCTGCCATGCGAGCCGGGCTGTGATCATCTCTTCTGCTGGGAGGAGTTCTTATGAGAGGGGAGTCTGAATGTGGAGAATGGCGGCCCTCATGGTGTGGGGGGTTCCTCTGGCTTCTTGCAAGGCTCTGCTGGGGTGGCAGGCCAGGTCTAGAACCTGCCAACCCTCCCAGATGCCTCGTGAACAGCTCGGCACAGGGAAAGCCGGTAGCAGCTCTGCCTCCTGCCTGTGAGTCTCTACTCTACTCTCAAATATACAACCACTTAATCTTCGATAAAGGAACAAAAAATATTAAGTGGAGCAAAGAAAGCCTCTTCAACAAATGGCGCTGGGAAAACTGGGCAGCTACATGTCAATAAATGAACTTTGACCTCCTTCTAACGCCATGCACAAAAGTCAGATCAAACTGGATTATAGATCTCAACATCAGACATGAATCTATAAGATACATCGAAGAAAACATAGGAGAAATGCTCTACGACATCAAAACTAAAAGTATCTTTAAAGACGACACACCACTGACCAAGCAAATGGAAGAAAGATAAACAAATGGGGTTATATAAAAATTGAAAAGCTTCTGCACCTCAAAAAAAAACGGTATAAAGACAAGATACAAAAGACAATCCACAGAGTGGGAAGGGATATTCACCCAATACCCATCTTCCTTCACAAGAAAAACAGCCAACCCCATCAAAAAATGGGGAGAATAAATGAACAGAAACTTCCAAAAAAGAAGAAATTTGAATGGCCAAAAGGCATATGAAAAAGTGCTCTTCATCTTTAATCATCAGGGAGATGCAAATCAAAACAACAATGAGGTACCATCTCACACCACAGTGACTGGCATACATCCAAAACAGCAAGAACAACCGGTGCTGGCTTGGATGTGGGGAAAAAGGTACTCTTATCCACTGTTGGTGGGAGTGCCGGCTGGTCCAGTCCTTTTGGAAAACAATATGGGCATTCCTCGAAAACTAGATATTGAGCTCCCATTTGATTCAGCAATAGCACTCCTGGGAATGTACCCGAGAGACAGAAAAACACACAGCAGAAACACTATCTGTACTTCTTTATTCATCTCTGCGCTATTTACAATAGCTAGAATCTGGAAACAACCTAAATGCCCGAGAACAGAGGACTGGCTAAAGAAACTGTGGTTCATCTACACTATGCAGCAGTCAGAAAAGACGAAATTATGAAATTTACCTGCAAATAGATGGACATGGAGACTATCATGCTGAGTGAAATTAGTCAGAAGGAAAAGGACAGATATAGAATGACTGCATTCATTAATAGGATATAAATAGATACCAGTGTTTTACTAAGTGTGGGAAATGGTAATGGCAGATTAAAACTTACTATTGAATATACACAAAGAGACTTAAGTGATAAACTCTAAATATCTGCAGGGCTAGCCACAATGTGTAAAAGGAAAGGGAGAGAGATGCAGTGACAGAGAGAGAGAAAGAGGAAATGGGGCTACCTGCTATTGAGTCAGCCTGGGGATGGGAGGGAGGGGGAGGGTACATTGGTGGTGGAAATAGGGCACTGGTGGAGGGATGGGTGCTGGAATACTGTATTACCAAGAACCAATTATGAACTCCTTTGTAATTGTATGTCTCATGGTGGTATAATAAACAATTAAAAAAAAGTAAAAGCCATTGTCTTTTAAAGCGGATAATGCAGGGCTGCAGAAATATTTTTTTCTTGTTAGTGCTGTGTAAATAATATTGGATGGATAAAAAATGTATTAGCGTTTATGCTATAGTTTTAAGAATGTGACTAGTTTTACCACTTAAAAATATACGTTCAAGTATGTCTCAAACTCTGAATTTTTTGCAAAGGTAAACAATAAAAATATCCAGAATAGCCAATGTAATTCTTGAAATATAAAACAGTAAGAATTCCTTATATAATGGTTAACAAAAGTAACTACAAAGCTATCACAACTTAATGTGTTATATGTGCATGTATCCAAGTGTATTCTCCCTCTATGCCGGCTAGTTTCTTAATCTGTCAGTCTTTTCTTTCTTCCTTTTTTTTAAGAAAAATATTTTGTTTTAGGTGAGATTTTTGATGCTTACTCCTGGCTCTGCACTCAGGAATTACCTCTGGCAGTACTCAGGAGACCTTATGTGTTGAGAATGGAACCACAGGTCGGCACATGCGAGGGAAGTACTTTACCCACTGTACTATCTCTCCAGCCTCCCCATCTTTTGGATAAGTGAATATGCCTGGTGCTCAAATTTGAGATACCTTTTTGACTTTGCATATTTTAGACAAATTCAGTGCTCATATGTTAAATATTATTAATACACACATATCTTTAAGCTTTACGTATTTAACCTAGCTCTATTTCATCTTATATAGTATATCAAACCCATGAAGGTATCTCAACTAAATATGTCAAAAGTCCTTTTAGATTCTCACTTTTGTCATGTTCACTGTTTCCTTTTTGTATCCCAGAGCATTGTTATTGGGTATATGTTGCAGGACTCCTAAGGGCCGCTGCATCTGCTCTGGATTGCCTCCCGCAAATCACTCCGTAGATAAGGGGGGTAGTCTAAATGTGGCAGTTTATCCGACCATGTATGCTGTACTAGCTGGTATAAATATTCTCCCATGCTATCACAATCATCGTGGGACTAGCTAGATCTTACCAGCATATTAGCCTGGCCACGTAAGGACACCTAAGTAATTAGACCAGAGAGAAATGCTGTTTGCTTCCAAACAAACAAGCATGGCTCCCTGATAAAATATAAAACTACAATGAAGTAGAGGAGACTTGTGAAGGCTTGGAGAAATATTTAACTGGCATTGGTGTTGGTCTTTGGTACAGTGACATGCCATCTCAGAAACCCCCTTCTCTACATTTCAAAAGGCCTTCCCGGCTCAAAACATTAGCACAGTAAAGGCCCTAGGTGAGATGCAGGGAGGGATTACCTGAGGGCATTGGACCCTCCCTGCTTTCCATAACAATGGGAGGAAGGTCTGAGTTGGCGGGGGTATAAACTAGCCGGTTCCCGCTCTCCCAGTCTTCTTCCTGGTGGGATCTCGCCTTGTGAGCATTTATTCCCCTTGGAAGTTTTACACGTGGTGGTCGCCATCTTGGCCTACATGTGGCTGGGGTTCTAGCCTGGAATCCTAAGCATCGGGTTTTTCCTTTTGCTGATTTGTATGCCTGAACCTGTGATAAGTAAAGCCTTTTAAAACCGCATCGGATTCCTGAGTGTTCATCCATTCCTCGCCGGCTTCGGGAGGTAGAAGGGAACTTCGCTTCCCAGCACTGTCGGGGACCCGGGGCGGGCCCGACAGGTATATAATAATTAACTGTTTATACAAGGCAAAACGTAATTTTCAGGATACCAGTGAAAAAGCTGTATTAAATAACAAATATATCTCCTTAAAACTGAAGCCCTTTCTTTGTTCTGAAATTTCTCTTTTTTTCACTACAAATTAAAAATGACATATGAAAGTGAAGCAATTCTAGGCAGTTTTCCAACAGGAATCCCCTTGAAAAACCTGTAGCACTAATTTTGAGAATATCCATACTACAAAATGACTACTGGAGCCGAATCATCGTGCCATGAAGATAGGAATTCTGGGATGTTTTCTGTATCACTGTCTTCCTGTTTTTCATTGATTTGCTTGAGCGGGCACCAGTAACATCTCCATATGTCCTGTCACAAGCAAGTATGACCCAAGGGCATCTGCTTGCTCCAGGGACAGGAAGAGCCTCAAACCATTTTTCAGGTCATGGAATTGAGGTCCATAATTATTACTAGTTTTTGGCATAACAAATAAAACATGGGTAGCTTGCCAGGCTCTGCTGTGTAGGTGGTATACTTTCAGTAGAAGGTTCTCATCTCGAACAATTGCTTATGAAACTTAACCAGTAAGTTTTTTTCTAATGATTACAATAGATAAGGTTTATAATTTAAAATGAAGTACATCGAAAAGCAAATATTCAGATGCCAGTGATACATAAATGGCCTCTTTTGGTATCTTATAAAAATTTACCTTTTCTTGAAGCTAGAATTGGGAGGAAAGTTCCTAAATTAGTGAAACATAATCAGCTTGCCTTTTTTTTGTGACACTTAAGTTTGAATTAATTGGCAAAAGTTGGCCTCATTGTAACATTAAGGCAAATTCAGAAGTGATCTTTTTAAGTGTCACAAAAGAACATTAAATTGAGAAAATCTGAGTATTCACAATACTCAGATACACAATACTCATAATATTTTCTCTTACAGTCATCTGCACAGTCACACATAAAAATCTAAGTTTCTAACCTGAGTGCCCTAGAACAGACTAGATAAAGAAACTATGGTACATCTACACAATGGAAAACTATGCAGCAGTCAGGAAAATAAACTTATGAAATTTGCCTAGAAATGGACAAACATGGAGAGTGAGTGAAATTAGTGGAGTGAAATTATTATGTGGAGTGAAATTAGTCAGAAGGAAAAGGACAAATACAGAATGACTGTATTCATTTGCAGGATAGAAAAATAGTTTAAGTCTAAAATCCAAGGTGAGGCAAAACATGGACCAGGAGGACTTGTCAATGGTTGGCATCTACTGCAACTGTGTGGGAGTCAGAGGCAGGTAAGATACAGAAGGGACGAAAGTGGTAATAATTGTTGGAAATGGAAACGTCAGACTAGAACTGAACACTAAACATAGGCAAAGGGTACACATGATAACCCCTAAATGTATGTATTGCAAGTCACAATTTGTAACAGAAGGGCAAAAGAGAGAGAGAGAGAAGAAGAAGAAAAGTTGTTGTCATAGAGGCAGGCTGGGGGAGGGGAGAGGGAATCTGGGGACAATGGTGCTGGAAAATATGCACTGGTAGAGGGATGGATGCTGGAACACTGTATTTCTGAAACCCAATCATGAACATTTTGTAACTGTATAACTTACTGTGGTATAATAAAATTTAAAAAAAATTGAATTTTCTGCAGAAATGTTCCCATGCAAATAAAAGCAAAATAAAACTCTATATTCTCTATGTATGTTTATAAATTAGTATTAATTTCATGTCACCAGGAATTAGTAAAATATTTCTGAGCACCTCTGAATGTCATTTTATACATAGACTACAGCCCCAAACAGAGTCTCAGGCAACAAAGGCAAACAAGTTGGTTTAACTTAAATGCTGGGAAAAATTCACATTACATAAAAACAAGACAGGAAGGCTATAGAAATAGCATTCTACATTGCATTCTTTTCATGCAGGAGATTCTGTTTTGATCCCTAGAACCTCATATTTCCTGACCACTGCCAAGACCACACACTGTCACTGGCCCAGAGATACGCAGAAAGAGTCTTGTTATTTGAAAATAAGTTAGAAGACATAAAAACCATCATTAAGGACGTCTTTGCAGTTCTCATGAGCCAGCCCAGGTCCAAGAGCAACACTCAAGGGAACGGGTGGTCTCCATCAAACTTTGTCTGACTTGAGTATGAAAGAATATGGTACTAACTCCAGCCTTTCATAGCTACTGTTTGTGATGAGTCCTTGGTACTGAAAGCCAGAAAAAGCTTTGTCTTTGTCTCTGCCATTCCTAAAAGGTAAGGATTCCCTGCTATTCCCACCGCCAGTCTACCATGATCTCTAATGGCTGTTCACTATCGGCAGGACTCTACATCGCACACTGAAGATTATGAACAGGCTCTATACTTAGATTTTGCACCTCGCTAGCACAGAAACCAAATACTGAAGTTTCCTGTATGTACTATAAGCATATTGCAGCTACTTTCTGCTAAAAAAGACCTGCCAGCGCAGTGATGCAGGGAGAGAAGGTCCCATTTACCCTTCTGAAACTCCTGAAAGGATCCTGTGTTCTGTGCTACCCATTCTAAGCCCCATGCAGTGAACAGTATTGCTAGGTCAGGGACCTACTGGAAAATACTTGTCCTTGTCTTTGTCTTTGCTCCATTAATAGTTAGGAGCCAATATAGCAGAACTAATACCTGGCAGGAAACATCACCATCCATGCTTCTACAGCCAGATCTGTTATCTATTTTTCTAGGCCGTGGGTTCTAAAACACAAATTTCGTAGTTCCAATCTCTTGGGTCATATAAAGAACCATACTTGATTACCCTGGGGCTCACTTAGTGACAGATAACAGTACTACCCATGACCTGGTAGCAATCACACCAAGCATGCATTGAATGAATTTGTCTGAGGTGTCAGCTTGGACTGTGAAGCAGACACTTTCAGCAGCACCGTGTTCTGTTCACAAGGTATATCCACCAAAGTACCATGCAGAATTCATTCCTTTTACAAATCTTAGTATTTGAGAGAAACAGGTACTCTATATCCAGTAATACCTTCATGATCACCTTCAATCTCATAAAACTATTATTCTTCCACCTGGTTAGGTTTCTAGCAATCTACTTCTCTGACTCTTTTTTTTTCTTTTTCGGGTCCACCCAGAGTTGCTCCGAGATGACTCCTGGCTCTGTACATAGGAATTACTCCTGGCAGTGGTTGGGGACCATATGGGATGCCAGGGATCAAATCCAGGTCGGCTGTGTGCAAGGCAAACACCCTACCCACTGGACTATAACCCCAACCCTTCTTGACTCTTTAATCATGTTAAATGTAAGTAAACTTTCTGGGGGTGGAAGATGGGGTAAGTCATGAAAGGGTTAAGATTGCAGTATATCATTATCTAAATAATGCAATTTCATGTTTTTTAAAATTTTCTGAGCATTCAAAGCAGCTTTAAAACCTAAAAGGTTTTAGAATCAAAACAATGATGATAATTAACATTCCTTTAGCTGCAATCTTAGTAGCTATTTATCCCAATATTCTGGAAGCATAAACCTGATGAATCAGAGAAAGGAGCTCCATAAGTACTGATACAGAGATTTGGACGATGCATAAAATCCTGTGACAGCTAAATGATGCTTTATCAAATAGATGATGAAGATAATAGGAACCAGAGTAGCAAAATTAAGCTGAATTATATAGGATTAACTGATTAAACTGTTTTAACATGACATGGCAAAAATTTTAAAAAATATAAAATAATGGAATAGAATAACTTCAAAATATTGCAATATATTGAACAGTATTATTGATTTTACTGTTCACATGAAAGTTCCATGGGCTAGAGTGGCTATGAAAAATATTCAAGGGTATGCCTGACATGTTCTAGATTTGAGTTCAATTCCTAATACCATCAAAATTAAATTAAAAACAAAAGAAATGAGCTTTAAATTGCAACATATTTCATGTAATATTGATTAGCTAACAATATCATATTAAGTATCTTTTTCTAAGTATTGACACTGCATAGTATATAGGCATGAAGCAGCTTAGAACCTGAGCACCACCAGGAACCACCCCCTATAAAAGTATTCTCTTTTGTAATATTTGATAATATGCTTGGAATTCCTCTCTAAAATTTATGTTTATCATTAAGAAGCTCAGATATTCTCTAATTTTGATGACTATTTTTCTACATTTTTATAGTATTGTTTTATATATAACATCAACATCTTCTGAAGAATGAAATTATTTCCAAATGGAAAATTTATGCAATCTAATTTGTACACCTAGTACCCAGTTCAGGGCATGATGAATTGTGTTTATATAAAACATGTTTGTTATGGCCCTTGAATAAGAGAATTGATTCATTAATAACATTCAGGGACACATAATACTTTATATAATCTCTCAGCTTCAACATAAGAGAAAGAAGCTTGTGCTTAAGGGTCTTAGCAGGCACCTGTAGAAGCCCTTCTTCCCTGCAATGACAAATGGTAAAGTATGGCTGAATAGCAGTATTGTTCTCCTACTTCAAGTCACTTGCCCCAGGCTTCAGAATGTCCCTTTGAAACAATATTTTGGTTCTCAGGCTCAACGACTTAGAAGCTTGTCATCTTTTTTTCCAAATGGATAATAATAATATACAAAGAAATGATCTTAAAACACTCTGACAATCATAATCAAGAGCAACTACTTCCGGGCGGGAGCAATAGCACAGTGGGTAGGGCATATTTGCCTTGGCGCACGTTCGACCAGGGTTCGATCCCTGGCATCCCATGTGGCATCCCATCCCTTGAGGTGCCCCCCAGCACCTCAAGGAGTAATTCCTGAGTGCATGGTACTGACACCATGCGGTGTCATTACATAGGAATGATTTTTAATATGAAAGTGAAAAAACTATCCAATACGAAAACCAAGGGTTGTCAATATTGCATGCAAATATGATATATTGTAAGGCTTATTTCTTTAGTTTTTAATTTAAGGAGCTTGTATTACAGCATGGTTTGTAAAAATTCTGAAGAAGTTCCCTCTACCCTGATGAATAATCTCCCATGGCTGGTGGTATTCTGTGGCAGTTACTCAATTATATTAATCAATATAATGTGCTTGAAATACCAAAAAAAAAGAAAGTAAGTAAGAAATCACATGAATGCCATGAGTTTTCATAAATAAATGATAAATTCAAAAAGTTTTTCCAGGTCATCTTTAAATACATCTAGCCTGTTAAATGTTTAAAAATTATTGTTACAATTATCCTTAAATTAGCCATTTTTTCTTCTTAATTTTGGAAACAAAAATGAGAGGTATCAGGGGAGTAAAACTCTTGCCTATATTCAAATACCTTAATATTATCCCTGCTGATTCTGGACTTATTCCTAACTGAAAATTGGTGTTCTATTTTCCATACAGAAACAATTTCTTAATTTCAATTAGGTGAGGTATCAGGTTTTCATATATACATATATATATATATATATATATAGAGAGAGAGAGAGAGAGAGAGAGAGAGAGATACATACCTATGAAAAATGCCCCTGAGACCTCACAGCTCTTTTGGTAGACTGGATTTCCATACTATCAAATAAAATAATTTTATTTAGGCAAGTTGGAATTTAGAAGAGCCTAAATGCCTAAAATATTTATCAGAGTACATCCAGGAACTATATCTTTTGAGATTAGAAATAAGGATTTGACATTTTAATTGGTATTTCTTATATTCATGGGTTAAATTTTCTCAAGATATCAATCTCTTTTTGTGACAGAAAGTTCAGCCTGATCAAATGGCAAAATTTTCAACAGAACTATAAATCTGACAGTAGATATGTTCATGTTCCTTCTACAGTGGTAGTAATTTGCCTTTATGTCAGACAATCTCAGTGATATGGTCATAACGGGGTTCTACTGAGCTGCTAGGATTCTGCAGGGTAAAACAGGAAATGAATTAGCCAATAGTTCTGTGATGAAGTATCATTCTGATTTCATCAAATGATGATAGATCAGAAAGAATGAAGGCACAGTGGGTTTTGGAATTGTGTATGTTTTAATATGCCAGACTTGTTTCTTTATTATCTCTGATCAATGTCTTAAAGACTGTTGGTTATTAATAATCACATTATTTAAGTTAGTACTTAATTAGATTGAAGTTCATGAAATAAATAAATTTTATTAAGAGATACTTAAACACCAGATATTATTTCCTTTTAAATTAAATATAAAATTAGTCCCCATGAAATTACATTATTATTCATGATTAGGTTTCAGGCATACAGTGTTTTAACACCAATCTGTTCATGTCCTTCCAAAAATACCACTCTACCCCCATTTGATTCCCACCCACCAGTTTGCCTTTATAAGTGGTGCTTTTGTTTTTGCTTTTTGGGTCACTCCCAGTGATGCTCAGGGGGCATCCTGGCTCTGTAGTCAGGAACTATTCCTGGTGCTGCTCAAGGGGCTGTGTAGGATGCTGGGGATCAAATGCAGGTAGGCCACATGCAAGGCAAACACCCTACCCACTGCACTATCACTCTGGCCCCTACATTTTTATATGTTTTTTCACTGTAGTTTACAGCACTGTTGCCAATAAGGTTTTATATATAACACATTACCACCTTTCATCACCTCCTCTTCTGTTTCAACATTTCCCTCCACAGTGGTCATTGCCTCCCTCCCTGTCCTACCCCCAAGCTCTGCTGAGTGGATGTTTCCTACTGAACACCAGTTTTTGTGCTCTTTGTTTTTTGTTTTCTTTGGGCATTCATTATTCTACAATTGAACATATATTCCTTTTTATCACTAAAGTTGAGTTTGGAATATTGCTGATTTTTAGAAATGATACTAAAGAAGTTTCAGAAGTTTTGTAAGATATGCTACTACTGTCAAAGTTCATACAAAGAATGAATGGGATCTTCAAATAATTTTTAAGGAAGAATTTACACAATTATATATAATATGAAAATAAATTAGCTTTTAAAAATTTTTATATACCTTTATATACACATACCAGAAACAATATTTTCAGCCCACTATATATGACATGTTAAGGGGCCTTAGGATTATGAAAGCAAAATCTTTATAGACACATCCCCTCTGTCTCTGAGGAAGAGTAAAGTGGGAATTAAATACATATGAGGCCAGAAGGACAGCTCAAGAGATGAGTGTATACTTTGTATGCAGAGACCCATCTCTGATCTTCAGCACCCATCAAGCACTACCTGGAGTTACACAGATACATAGTCTTTAAAAAGAAAGGAAGGAAGGAAGGAAGGAAGGAAGGAAGGAAGGAAGGAAGGAAGGAAGGAAGGAAGGAAGGAAGGAAGGAAGGAAGGAAGGAAGGAAGGAAGGAAGGAAGGAAGGAAGGAAGGAAGGAAGGAAGGAAGAAAGGAAGGAAGGAGGGCGGAGGGAGGGAAGGAAGGGGAAAAGGAAGGAGGGAAGGAAGAGAGGGAGGGAGGAATAACGATTATCAGTAGTCTTGATAAAATTGAATCTTTAAACTAAAATGAGAAAATAATTAAGCAAAAACCATATCTATACTGGAATTAACATCCTTAAAATAAAAATTTGAAAATAGACATGAAAAGTGTTTGGAAACAAGTGGATTAAATCAGTCTGTTAGGAAATAAAAAAAGAAAGAAAGAAAGAAAGAAAGAAAGAAAGAAAGAAAGAAAGAAAGAAAAGAAAGAAAGAGAGAGAGAAAAGAAAGAGAGAGAGAAAGAGAGAAAGAGAGAAAGAGAGAAAGAGAAAGAGAGAAAGAAAGAGAGAAATAAAGAAAGAGAGAAAGAAAGAGAGAAAGAAAGAAAGAAAGAGAGAGAAAGAAATAAAAGAAAGAGAGAGAGAGAGAGAGAAAGAAAAAGAAGAAAAAATGAAAAAAGAATTGGGTCATTCCCAGGTTGGCAACTTAGAACACAAGCACTGTATCTACTGTACTAATTCTTGGGCCCTTATCTTATTTTCCTTATCAATCAGTGGATAGGCAGTTGGGGTGTTTTGTGTCTTTACTATTACAAATAATACTGTAGTGAAATTGTGTTCTTTTCAATACCTCCTAAGCTAAAAAATAAAATTAGAGTAATTTTATGTGCATTATTAAATATCACATGACTGTAAGAAGTAACTAAATGAAACCACCTTAGTACAGTAAAAAACGAATATGTCAATATAATTACCATGTTTAAGCATGCACCAGGTATGCTGGTCCAGAGACTCTCAGACATGGGGCAGAGCGGTTCCTTGCTCTCCCTGTGCCCAGCCGTTCATGAGGCAGTCGGGAGGCATGGTGGGTTCCAGCCTTGGCCCACCACCCCGGCAGAACCTCGCAACAAGCCAGACGACCCCCACCCACTCCATGGGCGCCGCCATTTTCCACATTGGACTTCCCTCTCATCAGAACTCCACCCAGCCGACCAGCCCATCACAGCCCGGATCATCGACACCCACCCTGGAGCAGTTTCTTCCTCAATCCGGCCCAGGTATGCTGGTCCAGAGACTCTCAGACATGGGGCAGAGCGGTTCCTTGCTCTCCCTGTGCCCAGCCGTTCATGAGGCAGTCGGGAGGCATGGTGGGTTCCAGCCTTGGCCCACCACCCGGCAGAACCTCGCAACAAGCCAGACGACCCCCACCCACTCCATGGGCGCCTCCATTTTCCACATTGGACTTCCCTCTCATCAGAACTCCACCCAGCCGACCAGCCCATCACAGCCCGGATCATCGACACCCACCCTGGAGCAGTTTCTTCCTCAATCCGGCCCAGGTATGCTGGTCCAGAGACTCTCAGACATGGGGCAGAGCGGTTCCTTGCTCTCCCTGTGCCCAGCCGTTCATGAGGCAGTCGGGAGGCATGGTGGGTTCCAGCCTTGGCCCACCACCCCGGCAGAACCTCGCAACAAGCCAGACGACCCCCCACCCACTCCATGGGCGCCGCCATTTTCCACATTGGACTTCCCTCTCATCAGAACTCCACCCAGCCGACCAGCCCATCACAGCCCAGCTTGCGCGGCGCAAGCGGCGCTGCGGTTCATCAATAAAGGCTTTATTTGGAGGTGTTTATAGAGTATGCCTCCTGCACGGCAAGCCTAGCAAGCTGCTCGTGTTGTATTTGATATGCCAAATGCCAGTAACAATTATATTAGATCATTCTCATGACCTAATATAATGGTTTGAGGCTCTTTATGTTCCTGTCCCAAGCCGATGCCCTTGGTTCTACAGCATGTGACAGGACATATTGAGATATTACTGGTGCCCGCTCTAGCAAATAGATGATTAACGGGAAGATCGTGGAAGCATGCACACCTAAAATAATACAATTTTATGTATTAAAATTCATGTATGTAAAGAAAAGTTGTGTTTGTATTTAAATAATCTGATGCTCAATGTGGGATGCTAGGTGATTACAAATAAAAAAACCCTAATAAATTAATCATATTAAGTCATTAAACACATATGATGATTAGTACAGTTTTCTGGCCCTGGGATCCTTTAGGCAATAATAAAACTAAAGCCTCAAAATATGATTAAATTCAAGGTGGGCTTCCAAAATGAACCCCTGATATTATCATTGCTCCATAATTCCTTTTTGAACAATTTAATAGATAAAATTTTAAATAAAAAATGAATAGTTAATATCTGCTCAATGCTATAAAGTTTATATTAGAGTCTTGCCTGGGACCTGTTTCTTAAATAGACATTGAGCCAGTCCTCAGGTTTATAAAAGGAGAATGCAACCAAAGAAAAATGTTCTGCTATAATCCAAATAGATATTTGTGCTGAAATGATTGATAATTGGTTTGGACTGAGGTTCTGTAGTGATTATTTATGAAACAAGGAGGAAAGTGCAGCATTCAATAGGATGATGCTGATGGAGTTGAAAAAAACATGATAGGGGTTGGATGTAAATCATCTCATACATATCTGATCATCCTGAAGACCCTTAGGTCTAATCATAAGGAAAGGACTGTGATCAATTTAAAAATGTCTCTAAGGCAAACATATTTCAGTAGAAAATATATTTTCCTATCTACAATGTTTAGCTCAGCATAATTAGCATGAATAATTCAGGGTAATTTCCTGATACCTATTATATTTAAGAGCCTAGTTGGATCCTAACTGCCCTCAAAATGTAGTCGGCATGTAAAATTCTCAGGAAAGAGTGTGAGTAGGTAGTTTGATTAAAATGTAATATGTATTTAGAATGAACAATATTCAGGGTATTGAAATGACCTTAACAGTATTATTTTACAGAAATACATTTACATAATTGTTGTACTGACATTGCTCCCTCTTTTCAACTCTTCCCCACATCATCCTGCATATTTAATTCCTCCCTTGATCAATAGGCTTTCATAGGTAGTTTCATAGTTCATTGTAAGTTTAATGTAGGCTGATGATGGACTGTTATTTTATTTTTGTGAAAATTTTAATAGTTCCTACTCACTATGTATGAAATCTGGAACACTTATGTTATTAGGTAAGAAATAGGATGTGTAATCAGAAAATGGGATTTATTTTCAAGGAGGATTTTGTTTTGCTTTTTTTATTGTGGTATCACAGATTGCAGTAGTATCAATATTTATACTAATCACTGTCTGTATCACTGTCTTCCCTTTCATCATTGATTTGCTCGAGCGGGCGCCAGTAACATCTCC
This sequence comes from Cryptotis parvus, assembly GCA_021461705.1. Taxonomy (NCBI): domain Eukaryota; kingdom Metazoa; phylum Chordata; class Mammalia; order Eulipotyphla; family Soricidae; genus Cryptotis; species Cryptotis parvus. Next base: position 11,983 of record JAJIBD010005036.1, on the reverse strand, counting down.
ATATGTCCTGTCTCATGCAAGTAGAGCCCAAGGGCACCTGCTTGTTCCAGGAACATAAAGAGCCTCAAACCATTCCATCAGGTTATGGGAATGAGGTCTATAATTGTTACTGGTATTTGGCATATCAAATACGACACAGGTAGTTTTCCAGGCTCTGCCATGCGGCTAGCGTACTCTTGTAAATCCAGCATTTATTGATGAACCGCTGCAGCAAGTGGCAGCGAGCCGGGCTGTGATAGGCTGGTCTGCTGGGTGGAGTTCTGACGAGGGGGAAGTCCTGATGTGGAAAATGGAGGCCCTCATGGAGTGGGGGTCGTCTGGCTTGTTGCAAGGCTCTGCTGGGGTGGCAGGCCAGGGCTAGAACTCACCATCCCTTCTGGGCGCCTCATGAGTGGCTGGGCACAGGGATCAATGACATAAGTCAGTAATGGAATAAAACTTACACAATTTATATAGGTCCATAAAACACCCTAAATAGTCAAAAAATTTCTTTGGGGGAAAAAAGTAGATGGGAAGTATCACACTCCCAGACTTTCAAATACATTATGAAGCTATAGTGCAATGGAAATATAGCATATGATTTAATGTATATGCCTTAAATATGGTGAGACTCAATTTAATTTAGCACCACATTTTCTCTAAGTACTATTTGGGAATTCACCTCTGGAGGCCCTGAGCACCACCAAGGTGTACGCAATCTCTGCTATCTCAGAATCTGATATCAGTACAGTATTCTGACTCCCTTCATTGAACAGCAGTACTTTTTGGCCAAGAATTGCTGGGATGGACCCTCCAGGTTTTCAGGTCATTGTCCAGGAGAACCCAAATCAGTTAATTAAACTATAGTAATAAAAGTGGTGTTATTCTGGATGAAAACAGAAGTGCTGAGCAGACAGTTCATTAAAAAGACACACATAGGCATGAGAAAGTGTTTTTATCATTTAATATCAAGTAAATATGAATTAAGACAGTGATGTGTCAGCATTGAGAATGTCCCTTATCAAAAGCAGCTGAAACAAGTGGTTGATGGGATATTGTGAGAAAGGGAGTCTCATTTTAAAATGGCATTACTTTTTAGCCTCTATGCAAAACAGTATGTATGAAGACTGCTGGAGGCACAAAAGTAGAATTTCTGTCTTATGACTTAATGAATGCACTTCAAGGCTTATTCCCCAAAAATACAAAAAAAAATAAAATATGCATATACTCCTAAATTTATTACAGTACAATTTGTAACAGCCATGATCTGGAAACAGCACAAATGCTCAATGAGAGACAAATGAATCAATAAATTGTGGTATGTCTTCTTTTTGTTTAACTTCTCAAGTAGTCTCAAAACAAATGGTCCCACCATTTACAATTTCTGTAGCTGTGTTCCCAGGATCTTTGTAGTTTCCCATATTATCTCATAGTATGCAAACAATTCAAGTACAACAGCAACCTAAGAAGAAAGTAGGGTCCTGCCTAGGAACTGCCCAGGGGTGACCAGCCATAGCATGCAGAGCCTCAGACGTAACAGGGAGAGCTGGCATTCAGCTCTCCACTAGCCAACTGACCATGAGGCTCAGGAGGACAGATGGGTCTTGGGTGTTGGCCCATCACCTCTGGGGGCCCCAGAAGCAGCCGGATGAAACTTCGCCCACCACAATAGCTGCCATTTTCACTGTCTGGACACTGCAGCTCATCAGAACCCACCCAGGAGAGATGCCGATCTCAAGACCAGATTAACAGAGTAGCAAGTTCGAGTCCAGGTAGGCAGCTCCCAGAAGTGGGAGTCACCAGGCATTCGTCAGATGGAGCTGGAGCCACCCTTTCCCCTCTCTATCTTGTTCTGGAGCCCTGTGGCCCCTCTTAGGAAATGCCCCAGTTCCTGCCCCGGGGGTGGTGGCAGGAGGCAACCAGCCATAGCATGCAGAGCCTCAGACACAATGGGGAGAGCTGGCATTCAGCTCTCCCCTAGCCCAGCTGACCATGAGGCTCCGTAAGTCCATCAAACTAGTGGAACCAATCATGTCCTAGAATATACTACATTCCACAATGTGTCGGAAAGGTAGGCAGTAGGGAGAGATAAAGAGAAAGAGAAATGAGATACAGAAACTGCCATGGAGGTGGGCTGGGGAGGGGGAGGGAGGTGGAAATATTGATGATGGGGGATGTGTACGGGTGGAGGGATGGTTGTTGAAACACTGTAGAATAAAAACTCAAACATGGGCATCTTGTAACTGTATGTCTAAAAGGTGATGTAATAAAGTAATGAAAAAATGTCAAAAATATACACCTTCAACAGCATGATAATAAAAATGATGATGTTTCGTATGTAAAAAAAAGAAGAAAGTAGGGTAAAGGGAATTTAGAGAAAAGTCTTCTATTTTTCAACTGTTTCACATAGTTATTCCTACATACATGTAGGGAACGTTGGGAAAAAGGATCATTGAAACAGTCCTTATATTTAGCAAGACTGATCAATCTCAAGCCTGGGAGAAATAAAAAATTCCATTAATAAGTAACAATAGAGAGTAACCAGTTAGATTAATAAACACTGTAGTTGCAAATTTAAATAAATATATTTCAATGGGCACTTGACAGAGTAGAATGAGAACACCATTTCTTCCTTTGCCTCCATCTGATTCTTAAGCAGATGATTGCTAGGCAATCTATCTTTTTTTCATTTTATCTTTTTTATTTGTTTGTTTGTTTTATAGGCTACAGCTGGTTTTTTTTTAGAGCTTACCCCTGGTTCTGCTCTTAGAGATCATTCGTAGAAGAGCTCAGGAAACCGTATGTGGCACTGATGGGTTCAGTACAAGGTAAGGGTTCTATTCATCTTCCGTTCGTCATTTATTTTAATCACTAATTTTGGGCTTTATTTCTTTTGGTTGCTTCATTGCTTCATTCATATAGCAATATATCCATCTATTTTTGTCTATTTTAATAAAAATGACCTGGTATGCATAAAAACTGGTACTATTTTCCAAGACTATAAAACCTAAGTGCAGATATATTTTATAATAGTTGTATTTAATAACACAAGAGAAAAACAAAATAAACCACTGGATATGTCTTTTTATAACAAAGCTATTTTGACTAATCTAAACTCACACTTTAAAGAATCTGACATTGAAATAGTGTCTAATTATTGCTATAATTTCTGGAACTAAGATTGATGCAAGCAGCTAGGGAGAGTATGTATCATCTCTTAGTACAATGATCTTAGAAATCACTGAGAAAAAGGGACACGTTTGTTTATTTGGAAAATAAAGTGGGAAAGAACAAGTCAGTGGGAAGCAAGCTCTAGCTTTTCCAAACTCAAGCAAGAATCCATAATAAGAAGCATGCGATTGATCATGACTCAGGAATAGTGTAGCATCCATGCTGCTAGTTCCAAAGATTCCTTGGGAATTTACAATAAAAAATGTAACCTAAGTGACAGTCTACCGATAGGCAGTCTCTCAAAGGAAACACAAAACTTCCCCCAGCCTAAACTTGTACTGATGCTATTTCATAAAATAATTATGAAATAATCCCTTGACTACTGCACCTCCAATAAAACGAGGTTCTAGAAAAGACCTCGTTGACAGAATGAGTAATTGTTGCCTAATCCCCATTCTTCACTATTACCTCCTGTAACTCAAAGCACTATTTATTGCAAAGAGAATTTTTATCACATTTTCCTTACTTATGGACTTGGTTCCTCTTTCTTGGTTTCTCAGCATTAATACTTAGTTCCTTGTCCCCACCCTACCCCAAAATTAGCTGTTACAGAAAAGATATGCTACAGTTAAGATATTTGTGGATACAAGTAGCCCCAAATATAAACAGAAAGTTTTCATAACTCATATAAATGAATGTTTGAAAAAAAGGAAAAATTTTAAATTGGACATTTATAGGAAAATTTATTTAAATATAACAAGAGTTTATTTTATTTTTGTGTTTGAGAGTGCATACAATAGTGCTCAGGGATTACTCCTAGGTTTCTACTTAAGAATCATTCCTGGTGGGACATCAGGAACTGTATGGGGTGTCAGAGATTAAACCCAGCTCAGGGATGTGCAAGGCAAACACCCTAGGGAGCAAAAGAAAACACCCCGAAGAGGTGAGAAAATGTGTATTGAAGAAAGATGGGAAGAACAGAGACCCTCGGTGATAGGGTAGCCAGAGGAGGACAACTCCAGGATTTTAATGTCTGTTTCCTTCTGGTATTTCTTGTTAAAATATGAAAAGGAAAAAAAATAAAAAAACTTGTCTCCAGTGATTACTCTCAACTCTTTACTTTGAAGTTCTTGACTAGAATTTCATGATATATTGCTGCCTGAAGTAACACCTAAAAAGAAAGATAGAGTAATATATTTAGTTTAATATATTAAGATTTTTCAACCTGATGGGGCGGAGTGATAGCCCAGCGGAAGGGCATTTGCCTTGCGCAGCCGGCCCATGCTGGCCCAGGTTCGATCCCGGCATCCCATATGGTCCCCCGAGCACCGCCAGGAGTAGTAATTCCTGAGCGCAGAGCCTGGAGTAACCCCTGAGCATTGCGGGTGTGACCCAAAAAGCAAAAAAAAAAAAAAAATTTTTTTTCAACCTGAAATCTTGACACTTGGGCCAAAATATTTTTTAATGGTAATCTAGGTGGGAAATTCAACAGCATTCTAGGTACAATACAGTAAATGCCATAACCCATCCTTATTGCAACACGCCCAGATTACTGAAGACATTGCTACATTTCTCTGAAAAAATAAAACTGTCCCTAATGAGAATAACAGATTTTGACTAAAAACATATTAATTTGGAATTAAGTATTAGCTGAGTTTACATTGTGGCACCGAGCAACATAAGAAAGAAATGACAATAACCAAAAGCAAGATACTTTTAAGAATTATATAGAAGAAAATGGGAACATGATGGTATTTCACAATATAAACTACATATAAGTAATTTAATTGAACCACATATAGTTTAATTGCTGATTAGCTTCACCTAATTTTGATACTGTCTAGTATAATGAGACCAATAAAACAGAACCAAGTTTTTGACATAGAAAACTTAATCTTTATGAAAAGATTTATTTTGTCATGGGCCATATCGATTCATTGGAACTATTGAATTTTAGTTTCTATTTACAGAGAAAAGCAAAGCAACTAAAAGTATTATATAACTTGGAGATGAAATTCATCAACACTTGTAAGATTTTCAGACATTTGAGTGAGTTGTAGAATATAAAGATAAACTGTTTTCTTGAACATATTGAATCTTTTGATAGCACTTAAACTGTCCTGCCCTTTTTTTGTATCTGTTTGGTGAACTGAATATCTGATCATGATGAACCGCCACGGCTGCTAGCGACAGCACGAGCTGGGCTGTGATAGTCTGGTCTGCTGGGTATTTCTTGCAGCAAAAAAAAAAAATTCTGCAGGGTGGGAGTCTTCCCTCTCATCACAACTCCACCCAGCAGACCACACTATCACAGCCCGAATCATCAACACCAACCCTGCAGCAGTTTTTTTTTTTCAATCCGGCCTAGGTATGCCGAACCAAAGACTCTCAGACATGGGGCAGAGCTGCTATTTGCTCTCCCTGTGCCCAGCCGCTCATGAGGTGCCCCAGAGGCATGGCGAAGTTCTAGCCCTGGCCTGCCACCCCAGCAGAGCCTTACAACAAGCCAGATGACCCCCTACTCTATGGGGGCCACCATTTTCCACGTCCGGACTTCCCTCTCGTCACAACTCCACCCTGCAGACCAGACTGTCACAGCCCAGCTCCTGTGACCACTAGCGGCCACGCAGTTCATCAATAAATCCTTTATTTAGAGGTGACTACAAGAGTATGCCACCCGCACGGCAAGCCTGGCAAGCTGCTCGTGTGGTATTTGATATGCCAAATACCAGTACCATTTATATTAGGTCATTCCCATGACCTAATATAATGGTTTGAGACTCTTTATGCTCCTGGAGCAAGCGGATGCCTTTGGGTTCTACTAGCATGAGACAGGACATATGGAGATATTACTGGTGCCCGCTCTAGCAAATAGATGACGAACAGGAAGATAGTGATAGTGATAGTGACTATTTCTTCACTTATTTTTCTATGTTCCTTATTTTGAAATGAATGAGTCCTTATTCCTTATGAATGATGTAAAAAATAGTCATCTTAATCTCTTTACCATGAAGACGACAACTAGAAGATACAAATTTGTGGGGAAGCCGGCGGGTCCCCAACAGTGTCAGGACTGAACTTCTACCTCCGAGGACGCCAGGGGAGGCATCGGAGAACAGACGAAAACTCACGAATCCTGTGCAGTTCCAAATAGGCTTTTACATTTTTTTTTTTTACTTTTTTGGGTCACACTCAGCAATGCTCAAGGGTTTCTCCTGGCTCTGCATTACTCCTGGCGCTACTCGGGGGACCATATGGGATGCCGGGGATCGAACCCAGGCCGGCATGGGCCGGCCATGTGCAAAACGCCCTACCCGCTGGGCTATCGTTCCAGCCCCCAAATAGGTTTTTAATCGTACAAAAGCTCTTCCTCAGCACTCCTATATATTTTTATTTATTTATTTATTTATTTATTTTGCTTTTTTGGTCACACCCAGCTATGCTCAGGGGTTACTCCTGGCTCTGCACTCAGGAACTACTCCTGGCGGTGCTCGGGGGACCATATGGGATGCCGGGATCGAACCCGGGCGGCACAGGCCAGCTGCGTGCAAGGCAACGCCCTACCCGCTGGGCTATCGCTCCAGCCCCCAGCACTCTTATATATAATGAACAAACTCTAGCTATGGTCCGAACTTAGACCATACAAAAGAGCCTAAGTCTCCCACCAAAGAAAGAGGATCTCACCCAAGATGAGACCTACCCAGAAGAAGGAGCAAAAGGCCAAAGAGTAAAAAGCCAAAAGCCAAAAGTCGCAGGAGCCAAAAGCCGAAGCGAAGAGGCCCAAAGCCAAAGGCCAAGGTCTGAGGAGTTAAAAGCCACAGGAGCCAAAAGCTGAAAGCTGAGGAGCCAAAAGCCAAAGCGAAAAGGCTGGAGGGGCCTCAAGTCAGTCCCCTTATATACACCAAAGTAATCCAACCCAGAGGGTCATGTCAACAAAGAACTCTAAGCAGAGTGTAGTGCCACACCCTATTGCAGGTATGAACAAAGGCTATGCCAAGGACTAATCCCGAGATTATCTCTTATGTAAAACACTGGAGAGAGAGAGGGCTGATATAAAGTAATACATCTTAATTTCATGAGCTTCATGTAATATAGATGGTACCCACAAGGTCCTTATTATTATTATCTGCACCAGGGTGATTCTGAGTATCTTGTTCTCCATATACTGAAAGGGTCACACTCGCCTGCTTAGAGCAAACTAGTATGATCCTTCCTATAGTCTTCCTATAGTCTCAACGTAGCCAGGACAGTAGTCTCCTGGTAAATTCTAACTCTCCCACATTGGGTGCAGTGGGTATATAGAGGAGCTGTGCCCAATCTAGAAAACATAGAAGTCTTAGTAGATGTATGTCAGAAGTTATTCAATCAAGGTGACTTCTGTAACTGCCACACCCTCTAGCAGTGTTTACATAGAAGAGAGGTCTCATTAGAATGAACCTTGGCTTAAATAGATTAAGCTGGGAGTGGGCAAAACAACAAAGCTCCAAGATTAGCTAGATCTTCATCCAACACATATTGATAATTTTGTTGTTTATTAGAACACATATTAATATAAAAACACTGAGCAGTCTGGGAAGTATTGTTACATGCTGACTTTTATCTCTCTCTGATATAGTTTCTCTCCTCTGAACTTATTTTCACATATTATGCAGTGATAATTCTGTTACTTAGAACCAAGTACAAGTCTCAGATAAGTAAGGAGGCCTTGGGTATAGATATGTGGAGCTAAAACTAATCACAGCAGAATGTTTCACTTGCGTATGTTCATTCATATATATATTCACCACACATTGAAGAGCTTCTACTAGTTTCCCAAGGCTGCAGTGATGATAACTTATAAGAGAATCTGACACCACTCGGGAGAAAATATGTAAACACATGATTTAAACAGTTTCTCAGAAGTGTATAAAGGGGCCCAGAAGACGGTGTAAACGGTCTGTTGGGCAAGTGTGATGTCATGAGTTTAAGCCACCAGTGCTTCTTTGTAAGCCAAAATGTTCATGTCAACCCCACTGTGATCCTTATAAGTGAAAAGAGACATTACAAGTTTAATGAGAAGAACCAACAAAATGGTATTAGAAGACACATACAGACTACCTCTAAAAGAAATCTGCAACAAAATTAAATGTGCTGAGGTGACTATTTACAGATTTGAATTTGGAGAAACAAACTAGAATGCTGCAACATTAAGGAACTCTGCAAACTACAGAGGCTGAAAGAATGTGTGACTCATTGACATTATAAAATGTGAAGGGGTCTTTCAGAGCATTTGAGGTCTTAGATAGAATATAAGGAATCCAGCACTTTCCAAACTGTGTTTTGAGTGCACAGGGGGTTAATGTACAAAACAAATGTCATGACATTTCCTCTTTCTGCAAATAACTTCCATTAAGTACCATCTTACATAGAACTTTTGATTTTGTGTTAACTATTTTTTTTTATCCAGCTATAACACTTGTATATTCTACATAAACCAACTCTGCTATACAGATATGTTCTACATAAATTAACTTTTTGGCCATCAGAGAAAGGCAAAAATGATGAGAATAGTATCCTTGTTGCATTTCAGATGGGTGGGATGCATGGATAAACCACATCTGTTTGCAAACAGGCAACTAACTAAAGGAAGACAGAAAAGGTCTTGAGGCTCTCCTCTCATTACGATAGTTGGAATGATCAAAATTCAGTCTTTTCTTTTTAAGTTTAACTTCATAAATTCTGCAGGGTAGTGTATGTGCACCAGTGAGAGTATATTTTGCCTTCTCTTATTCCATAAATTTAAAACAATATTCTTTAAAAATAAAGAAAATACCATTAATTTGTATTTCAATTATTGCAACCACCAAAACATTTTAATAGAAACAAATTGACCACGATGATGAAGTTCTTAGTTACAAAAAAATTGCTAAGTATTTTAGTACTATTGACCTTGAGCTGCATGAGAACTCATAATAGATCAGGAAACTTAACATAAATGCCTATCCTAGTTTATTGCTCCTCGTATCACAGATCAGACTGATCAGAGATGCACAGATGTTTCAGGAGCACATTAAAATGAAGGTGGCTCAGTGTTTAGAGATGGGCTGTTCTGCCTCTACTCTCATTTTATCTAGGCTCCAGACAACTGAGGTTTTTTAAAGGTGCTTAGAATAATTGTCCAAATATATACGTATTTCCATCCGTTTTCATAATTAGGTTGGCTTTATTCTCCAAGCTTAGTTGGAAAAATGACAAAAGATGAGCCCTTTTGTATCATTAATCTGGATCCTCGTTAACTGAAGTAAAATCTTCAGTCAACAGGAGGAGATTGGGCTAATGATGGTTTCTGGCTGTTTGATTGTTTATCACTCTTTTTTGTCATTTTTCACCCTCTCCATATGCTTGATTGAGCCAATTGTGAATAGAAGCAATCAATAAAACTCCAGGTGCCATGATTTGGCACTTCTCTTGCATATATTATCTGAGATGGAAAAAATGAGATGGTAGCAGAGATAATCAATAAAGTGTTTAAGAAATAAAATCGTAAATGACAAAACCTTTGATAGTTTGCAAGCCACCACACTGTGTTTGCATTTTCTGGATACATTTAATATAGAATTAACCCTGGAGCATTATTTTGCAGGATTAAATATGTATTATGGCTTTAAATGATTATGCATCTAGATAAGATATATTTTAGTTATATGTGGTACATATTTATGTGTATATTCAATTTTCATCAATTTTTCCCATATATTATGTGCATATGGATTTTTTAGCATTTGACAAGTCCAGAATAATCAATATTAATTTCATACATTAGCAAGGGGGCAAACAATTGACATTTCCTTTAATACTTAAGATTTTAGTTAGTAAGCACTTGTTAGGCATGTTATCCACCATTATATGCAATATAAAAATAACTATCCATTATGATTCCTTTCTACACCAAAGCATATTGGGTTACTATGAGAAAGTCTGACTCTCCATTAGAAAATACAATGTGTAATAGGAAAGAGGGAAAGAGAGAGAGAGAGAGAGAGAGAGAGAGAGAGAGAGAGAGAGAGAGAGCATGGTGCAGGTAGGGGCAGGCCAGTGGGGGACAGAAACTGGAAACATTGGTGGTGCAAAAGTGCTGGTGGATGGCTGTATGCTGGAATGCTGTGTGGCTGAAACCCAATCAATAACAGCTCTGTAATTGTCTATCTCATGGTGATTCAATAAAAAAAAAAGAAAAGAAAACATTTCAAAATATATCTGTTGAACTGAGAGATTGCAAAGCATGGAAGGTCCCTGCCTTGCATGTGACAACCTGGGTTCAATCTCTGGCACTAACATATGATCCCTGAACATCACTGGGATCATTCCTATATAGCCACAAAGCCAGGAATAGCCGTTAAACACTGACATGTATGGTCCAAACTTCCCTCTACTTATTAACAATTTTCAAATAAATATGTAAATTATGTTGAATATAAATGGTATGTATTTAACATGTAACTTGATTATATATTTATGATTACAATGATCAGGATAATTAGCATATATTCTCTTCACCTAATTATTTCCCAGAATGAGATCACTTGAGATATAATCTCAGCAAATGTTTAAGACAATACAGTATTATTAACTATAATGATCCGACTGTCCATTAAACTTCTAAACATATTCATCCTTTACAACTTTCTATCCAATTACCAGTATCTACCTTTTCCTTATACTTTTCTGCCCCTGGTAATCAACTCTGACCTTCACACTCTTTGATTCTATGTACTCATGTTTTCTACAGATTCTGCATATCAGTGAGATTGTACAGTTGTTTTTCTTTTTTACTTGATTCATTTTACTTAGAATATCTCCAATATTAATAAGCATTTCTAAAAGTATTTATATATATACACACAGTTGAGTATTGCTTAATCTTATATTAGTGTGCATATTAATATATATATACACACAATTGAGTATTGCTTAATCGAGAAAAACAAAAAATATTCTTACTCTCAAGTATAATGAATGTAATGGTGATAGTTTTAAATTAAAGCTAATATGATAAATTATTAGCTTAAATAATTTAAAAGGTAAGTGATTTAAAGGCACATTTAAATAATTTAAAGCTAAATTTCTTTGAAATGCAAATCAGAGAAAAAAAATGCCCAAGCTTGATGACACTTATGATTGATTACTATAAAAACACCTTCATCCATATTAATTAAATTCTGAGGTTCAGTAATTTAAAGAAACCATAAAGAATATTTTGGACTCTACATATTTTATGACAATGTTTTTAATAATTGCCAATCCTTAAGTTATAGTCTCTTCTTTCATAAACAAATTCTGTGTTCCCAAAAGAATTAGAAGTCTTTAGTTTGCTATTACAACTTAATGGTCAGGGATACAGACTGTAGATTCGAGATACTGAGTGTGGAGAGTGTTCTAATTCTGGTCACTTCTTATCATTATCAGAACTTCTGTATGCCTTGTCCCTCCTCACCCTAAAGACAGAGAGCTCAGTTTGACAAATAGTATCTCTGGTATGGATTTTTTGCACTCACAGCTTTTAACGTGGAGAAAACACCTGAGACCTGCTCATCAGTAGTGTCTTTGTCACCAGAGATAAGTGGATGAAAATGTAACAGAGAAAGCAGATGTTACTACACTTTCAATGCTTCATTACTTTGAAGCAGGGAAGAAAATAACTAAATATCAGTGTCCGCTGAGCATCTGGGGTTGATCTTGCTGGTTGTGCCCAGGAATTGATGCTTGATATCTCTCCTTGCTATAACAACAGAACAAGACCAAGCATATTCTTCCCAATCAATTATTCTTTCGGAGGTTTAGTTGACCATTGTAT
>JAJIBD010005035.1:15000-163388 GCA_021461705.1 Cryptotis parvus | reverse complement strand
AGAAGAAGAAGAAGAAGAAGAAGAAGGAGAAGAAGAAGGAGGAGGAGAAGAAGAAGAAGAAGAAGAAGAAGAAGAAGAAGGAGGAGGAGGAGGATGAGAAGAAGAAGAAGGAGGAGGAGGAGGAGGAGGAGGAGAAGAAGAAGAAGAAGAAGAAGAAGAAGAAGAAGAAGAAGAAGAAGAAGAAGAAGAAGAAGAAGGAGAAGAAGGAGAAGAAGAAGAAGGAGGAGGAGGAGGAGGAGGAGGAGGAGGAGAAGAAGGAGAAGAAGAAGAAGAAGAAGAAGAAGAAGAAGAAGAAGAAGAAGAAGAAGAAGAAGAAGAAGAAGAAGAAGAAGAAGGAGAAGAAGAAGGAGAAGAAGAAGAAGAAGAAGAAGAAGGAGGGGAGGAGGGGAAGGAGAAGGAGGAGAAGAAGGGAGAAGAAGGAGAAGAAGAAGAAGAAGAAGAAGAAGAAGAAGAAGAAGAAGAAGAAGAAGAAGAAGAAGAAGAAGGAGAAGAAGGAGAAGAAGGAGGAGGGGGAGGAGGGGAAGGAGAAGGAGGAGAAGAAGGAGAAGAAGGAGAAGAAGAAGAAGAAGAAGAAGAAGAAGGAGGAGGAGGAGGAGGAGGAGGAGGAGGAGAGAGGAGAAGGAGAAGAAGAAGAAGAAGAAGAAGAAGAAGAAGAAGAAGAAGAAGAAGAAGAAGAAGAAGAAGAAGAAGAAGAAGAAGAAGGAGAAGAAGAAGAAGAAGGAGGGGAGGGAGGGGAAGGAGAAGGAGGAGAAGAAGGAGAAGAAGAAGGAGAAGAAGAAGGAGAAGGAGAAGAAGAAGAAGAGAGAAGAAGGAGGAGGAGGAGGAGGAGGAGGAGAAGGAGAAGAAGAAGAAGAAGAAGAAGAAGAAGAAGAAGAAGGAGAAGGAGGAGGAGGAGAAGAAGAAGAAGAAGAAGAAGAAGAAGAAGAAGAAGAAGAAGAAGAAGAAGGAGAAGGAGAAGAAGAAGAAGGAGAAGAAGAAGAAGGAGGAGGAGGAGAAGGAGGAGAAGGAGGAGAAGAAGGAGAAGAAGAAGAAGAAGAAGAAGAAGAAGAAGAAGAAGAAGAAGAAGAAGAAGAAGAAGGAGAAGAAGAAGAAGAAGAAGAAGGAGAAGAAGAAGGAGAAGAAGAAGAAGAAGAAGAAGAAGAAGAAGGAGGAGAAGAAGAAGGAGAAGGAGAAGAAGACGGAGAAGAAGAAGGAGGAGGAGGAGGAGGAGGAGAAGAAGAAGAAGAAGAAGAAGAAGAAGAAGAAGAAGAAGAAGAAGAAGAAGAAGAAGAAGAAGAAGAAGAAGAAGAAGAAGAAGAAGAAGAAGAAGAAGGAGAAGAAGGAGAAGAAGAAGGAGAAGGAGTAAAAGAAGGAGGGGAAGGAGGGGAAGGAGAAGGAGGAGAAGAAAAAAATTTGCTAGATGAGAGGCTACTACAAGAGTATCCCACCCACACCACAAAGCCTGGCAAGCTACCCGTGTCTTATTTAATATGCCAAAAACCAGTAACAATTATAGACCTCATTCCCATGACCTGAAGGAATGGTTTGAGGCTCTTCATGTTCTTGGAGCAAGCAGATGCCCTAGCATGTGACAGGACGTATGGAAATATTACTGGTTCCTTCTCGAAAGCAAATCGATGAACTACAGGAAGACAAGTGATACAAGTGATTCAATTTGATAATTTTTAGTACCTACATATGCACCTTATATAATATTCTAAATTGAATAGGTTCTCAAGACGTAATGATAGGACTGGACTCCACCACCTCATAACTGAGCTCCACAGAGACGCCAAACCACTGTGCAAGGGGATTCTTTCCCTGAAAACTCTGAATCTTCTCAGGGTCAAGGTGGGCGACTCCCCCTTACTACCCCCACACTTTCAGAAGTTTCAGCAGCCACAGCCACGTCTCACTGCCATGACCAGGTAAGCTCTCTGCCCAGTTAAATGGTCTGGATTTTCTAGAACTCAGATGCATTCGCAACCCCACAGCACTTCCAAAAACTAACATCCCAGTAGGCGCACACCAGTCAGATGGGAATGTGACTTAGATGCCAACTCAGCTCAGCTAACAAAAACATTAACACGGAAAATTGAACGAGCATCAGCAGCTTAGTAAACCCTCAGACAAGGACTTAATGTTCCCATGGTAAGATACAACAATTTTTACACATTTTTCTTTTACTAAAGTTTTTTATTATTCCATTAGCCACTTAGAGGTAATAAACAGTATAGAATAAATTATTGCGGACCTGCTACGGCAGCAGTCTTGAGGGATGGTGGGGGAAAATGGAGACAGCGTTGGAGGGAAGGTGACAGTAGCTGAATGTTCAGTGCCTCTAACAAATCACCATGAACAACTTCGTAAACCATGGTGTCTGCATAAAGGAGGGAGGATTAATTAATTTTAAAAATAATTATTTTTATCATGAGTCAAATGTCACTAGGGGGAAGAAAAATATATCCAGAAATGTTCTAGAGACATTTCTTTATACTGTACTTCAAAAAAGGGATAAAATAGATTAAAATTTTTGTAATGAGTATTAGCTTAGAGGAAATTTATGATTTACAAAATTCATTTAAAAAAACTCAAGTGCTTAGCCCTTATAAGTTAACAACAATGCTTCAAGAGGCGAAGTATCATATAATTCAGTACTGCTTTGATATATAAGTGCTTTGGGATCTATATTGTCACTTAACATCAGAACCAACTCATCTCCAAAGATGATTCTCATAATATATGCTTAACTTATTTCACAAAGGACTGTAAGTTAATTTGTATTTACAAAATATCTATAGATAAGTATATTATCTTAATAATACATTGCAGTCTCATAATACCTCTTATCCAAGAAACTCAGGACCTATAAACTATTACACTGGCAACATACTGTTTTTCTTGTTTAATTTATGGGAAATGTATAAGAGATAAGAATTTGACTAGGTCACAACAAAATCAGTAACAAGTCCTGAACGCCACATTTCTTAAGTTATCACACATTATTCGAAGATGAGCCAATGGCCTGAGTGTTGTTCATTAAGCCATACACTCCCATCGACAAAACAGTCCTTGCTCCAAAAGGACAACACTGCATGTTTTGTTAAAGTATGCAATAGCCACAACAGGAAAAAAAATCGTTGTTTCAAAACTACCCTAACCTATAATCAGTTAACCAATCAATTTGTACCATTCTAAGTGATATAAACCTGACCCCATGTGGCACTTCCACTTTATTATAATAATTTAAATAATTATCATTTACAAAATGTTTGTGCCCTTCAGTCTGCTTTATAGCCATTAATTATTGAAACTGCTCAACGTTCATTTGAGACTGTCCGATGTTATTATTACCATTTGCCCAACAGGGAAATGGCACAACTGAACCGATTAACTTCCTGTGGTTATCCGGGCCAGAGAATGAGGAGTGCTTACCTAGGACCAGGAGTCTGCTAATTACAGTGCCATCCGTACTGGTTTCCTAAGAAGTGATGAAAGCTCCTCTCTGCTTCAGACTCTTTTACTCCCCATTCATCAATATGAAGCTTACATCCAAAATATTTATTCATGGGGCTGGAGCGATAGCACAGTGGGGAGGGTGTTTGCCTTGAACGTGGCCCACCGGGTTTGATTCCCGACATCCCATTTGGTCCCCCAAGTACCGCCAGGAGTAATTCCTGAGTGCAAAGCCAGGAGTAACCCCTGATCATGGTCGGGTGTGACCCAAAAAGCAAACTTATTACACACACACACACACACACACACACACACATTATATATGTATTAAAGGTGTGTATTTCAGGCCTTATGCATAATATATATTATTCATATATTTCATACATTCATACATTATATATGTATTAAAGGTGAAAGGTGTGTAGTTTCAGGCCTTATGCATAATATATATTATTCATATATATATTATAATATTATATATACTATTATAATAATAGTCTTGTGAATAATATATATTATCCATAAGGTCTGAAATACATACTTTTTTTTTTTTTGCTTTTTGGGTCACACCGGCGATGCTCAGGGGTTTCTCCTGGCTTTGCACTCAGGAATTACTCCTGGCGGTGCTTGGGGGACCATATGGGATGCCGGGAATTGAACCCAGACCGGCATGGGCCAGCCGCTGCAAGGCAAACGCCCTACCCGTTGGGCTATCGCCCGCCCCCTGAAATACATACGTTTAAGACCAAAACTCACTGAACTATTTTCAAGGTCGGGAAATGAACAACTTGAAGACTTAGATGTTAACTGAACAGATATACTGCTTCAGGACTAAACCAATAATTCTGCCCATGCTTCAATGCCTTTAGCTAAACTGTCCTGCAGAGCTTCTGCCAGTCAGCTTTCCTATTTTTTTTTTAATTAATCCTACGAGAGGCTGGAGCTATAGTACATCTGGTAGGGCATTTGCCTTGCACGCGCCAACCCGAGTTGGATCCCCGGCATCCCGTATGGTCCCCTGAGCATCACCAGGAGTAATTCCTGAGTGCAGAGCCAGGAGTAACCCCTGAGCATAGCCATGTGTGACTCAAAAGTCAAAAAGATAAATTAATTCTACCAGAACATGGTAGTATATTGAGTGTATCTTGTTTCAACAAGGAAGGAAAAAAAATCTACTAAACACATGATATAGGGAATTAAAAACATACTTCTGCAAATGCTTATGGAGCATATTATTCTATATGCATTGACAGACACTTCTCATTTGAATAACTATGTTATAAAATAGTGGGATGAGAGTGTCTAGTCCAGAGGTTCCAAAAGTCAAGTAGATGTCCTTTTACTCACATTTAGCTTTGACCTTTGGAACTGTGATTTAGTGTTACTCCAACGAGCACCTGTTTCCTATATAAAGATGTCCTCGGGGCAGCCTTCCACCTACAGACTGGTAGACAATATGAAAAATCACTCAATTATGGAAAATAACAATTAGGGCGCCAGTAATATTTTATTACATCTAGGGCTCGTTAACACGGAAATGACCTGCTGCGGCCTATATAAAGGCGGTAGTAGGGAGCATCCGCGGTGGTGAGTCTCGGCTTTGCTCGGTTCTGCGAAAGCGTCAACTACGCCATGTCTTTCCGGCTTTCTGGAGGATCCCGGAGGATCTGCTTGCGACCAAGCCCTGGCCGGCTGTCCAGTGGGGGACAGCCTTTGGGGCTGGGAGTGCCTGCCCGGGAACTGGAGCAGGGAGCAGCTTTGCTTGCAGCCTGGGCAGCGTTTCTTCTGGAGGAGCTTTCGGGAATGGCGGTGGGGGGGCTCGGGAGTGGCCTCTCTAAGAGTTTTCTTGGAAATGAATGTGGTGTCTTCAGTGGGAATGAAAAGGTGACCATGCAGAACCTCAATGATCGCCTGGCCTCCTACCTGGACCACGTGCAAGCGCTCGAAGAAGCCAACCGCGACCTGGAGCAGAAAATCAAGAGCTGGTATGAAAAGCACGGACCTGAATCCCTCCGGGGACTCAACCGTGACTATAGTCGTTATTTCCCCCATCATAGAAGATCTTAAAAAGCAGGTAAGAACCTTCATGCTGTGGCTGTGCATAAGCTTAAAAAAAGATGAAATAAGACAAAAATTAAAATGTGCTTAACAACGGTAGGTGCTGTAAATTTTGCTCAGCAAGAATCATTTGTAGGTTTAGGGGCTGGGGAGAGACAGCGCAAGGGGGTAGAGCACAAGGGTGAGGCTACCAGCCTGCCCATTGGCACCCTGGCACCACATGGCCCCCAGCACCACTGAGGTGACACTGGTAGTTCCAGGGACACAAGCGAGGTCTGCCTATGAGTGTCCCATAAGTGGCCCCTTGGCTGTCCCCTCACGTGCCCCTAAAAAAATACCTAGAGTCAAAGAAGGCAGTTGTCTGAGCCCTGTGTTCAATCTCCAGCAATGCAGACAAATGTAAATAAAAATGTAAACAATAAAGGGAAATTCCAAACATCTACGATCACTGAATGATGATTAGATCATATTATTAACTTACACTTTCCAAGCAAAAAATAAGATTATCTATAGTTTCCAAATCTTACACTTTGACTATTCCCCCTTTTTTTTATTATACCACCGTGCGATATACAATTACAAAGATGTTCATAATTGGGTCTCGGTAGTACTACACCTTGACTCTGAAGCTCTGGGTGCATTTTCTGAAGAAAATCCAGATTCCTTCACTGTACTCTTTTTTTTTTAAGTGAGGAAGAGGGGGAAGAGAATGAGAAGGTGCCCTTAAACCTTGACTTCCGGTACTAAACACTTTTATACACCTGCCCTGTTTAGATTATTTCTGTGACCAACTGCAATGCCAGCATCGTTCTACAAAATGACAATGCCAGACTGACGGCTGAGGACTTCAAGCTGAAGTAGGTGAAAATAAGATAGTTATTGATCATTGGAACAGACGAACAAAAGAACATACCTTTTGCTTTAAAATTCATGTTTTTCTAGTCAGACTTCTCCACTGACAAAGTTACTCTTGTAAATAGATGGCAAAATTGGCTAAAGAAATAGTACCGTGGGGAGGCAGTTTGGTACCCAGGTTGTCTAGCGAGCCCTGCCAGGAGTTAGCCTTAAGCACCCCTGGGTTTGGTCCTTCCCCAAAAAAATCATAAATTTTAAACAATATTTTGATTCAGCTGTAAGCACGTTGAATGACAAAAATTTAAAAGTTAACTCAGCAAAATAATATAGGGGGAGAAAAAGTATTCCACGGTGCTCGATCATTCTGCTGAGGCGACCAGCACCCCGAGAGTGAATGAACCAGCCCATTTTTAACTTCTGGAGAAGTGACACTTTTCTCTGCGACGGCAATTCTCAAGCACTTTCATCACCTTTCAGGTATGAAAATGAGCTCGCCCTGCACCAGAGCGTGGAAGCTGACATCAACAGTCTTCACAGGCTGTTAGAGGAGTTGACTCACTGTACAACCGACCTGGAGATACAGTGTGAAACTCTCGACGAGGAGTTGACGTCCCTCAAGACAAATCATGAGGAGGTAAGAAGCGCGTTAGAGGGGCTTCATCCAGTACCTGATGGTGTTCCACAAGGCCACTATTCATTTATAAAGTGCGAACTGCTGTCAACACGCACCGTTTAGCGTGAGTCCCGGTTCTCTTCCCAGGAAATGAAGGTTCTGCAGAGTGCAGCAGGGGGTCCGTGAACGTGGAGATGAATGCAGCCCCGGAGTGGACCTAACGGTTCTGTTGAACAACATGCGGCGGAGTACGAGCTCTTGGCCGAGCAGAACCGCAGAGATGCTGAAGCGTGGTTTGATGAGAAGGTATGTCTGGGGACATTCACACACTTGCTGACTCGGTGGATCACAGAGCAACTCACTAACCCTCTGACATTTACACTCCAGAGCGCCTCACTGCAGCAGCAGATCTCGGTGGATGAGGGAGCAGCCACGGCTGCCAGAAATGAACTGACAGAATTGAAACGCAACCTGCAAACCTTGGAAATCGAATTCCAGTCTGTGATGGCCATGGTTCGTAGGAAGCGCCACTGATTTTACCGTATGTGTGTGAGGAAATGGATACGTGTAATTAAATACATATATATTTACATACACATAAAATATCTAATATGCATATATATTTACATACACATAAAATATCTAATATAAATGTACTTACTCTGACTTACCAAATCAATCCCAAGGATTTTTCAATCCTTTTCTTCACAACGAGTGTTTTTTAAAACCTTGTTCATGAAGATTATCAATTGAAAAGATTGTCCTCATACAAATATTTTCTTTCTACCTTGAAAATGTTTAAAATATGGGGCTGGAGCGATAGCCCAGCGGGTAGGGCATTTGCCTTGCACGCGGTCGGCCCATGCCGGCCGGGGTTCGATCCCGGCATCCTATATGGTCCCGAGCACTGCCAGGAGTAATTCCTGAGTGCAGAGCCAGGAGTAACCCCTGAGCATCACCGGGTGTGACCCAAAAAGCAAAAAAAAAAAAAAGTTTAAAATATGAAATTCAGGGGTGCCTAGTGATAGTATAGTGAGTAGGACATTTGCCTTGTATACGGCCAACCTAAATTCAATCTCTGACACCCAATATGATCCCCCAAGTTTTCGAGGTGATCCCTGAGTGCAGAGCCAGGAGTAAGCCCTGAGCACTGCCAGGTGTGGCCTCCAAAATTCTGAATATTTCATTTATCGTTTACACATGTTTCACTCTTTCAGAAACATTCTTATGAGAGCTCCTTGGCCGAGACCGAAGGAAACTACTGCCTCCAGCTCCAGAAAATCCAGGATCAGATTCAAGCCCTTCAGGAGCAGCTGCAGCAAATCCGAACCGAAACTGAAGGCCAGAAGCAGGAATATGAGCGACTTCTCGATATCAAAATACTTTTAGAAAAAGAAATAGAAACTTATTGCAAATTAATGGATGGTGAAGAAAGGTAAATATTAACATATGGAAAATAAATCTATTAACCAGGTTTGGGCAGCGTACATAGATGTCAATAAGGTAACCTAAGATTTCCTACACTAAAGACCATACCCGTGGATAGACTCTGTGGAATGAAAACAGGCAGCAAAATCAATCTCTAAATATTCGGTGTTTGCAGCTATCCTAATAGAGCACTTAAGTACAGAATGCTGCCTAATTCTGGAATTCCAATCTAGGAGGAATTGCTTTCTATGATTTTGCATAAGCATATTCCTTGTAACAACAGTCCCTATTTTATTATTGCATCACTAGCTAACCCACAAGCATCCTGTGTTAAGTGGGTTATTAGATTTTCATTTGGAAGATGAGCAATGAAGATACTGGAAGATCTAATTGGAGAAGTCACCATAGGTTGTTCAAGAAGAGAAACAGTGCTTCAACTGCAAGTCCAGCTGCAAACCCCATCATGGGAGGACCGGAGCTTGTTGACCTCTCTGAACTCTTTATTGGGGTTAAATTGTAGGATCCTCAAAGTCACCCCTTAACTACTCTTCACCATAGTGCCTCCCTGTGTTTATAAAGTACACATGACCTGTGGCTTGTGCAAGTGGCCAGTGGTTTGCACACAAAGGTTTCTCAGTCATCAGTGATGACTAAGGCTTGCCCATTTCACACCTTCTCCGAGGCCAGCCTCAGCCCTCCACCACCAATTCTCATTAGAGCCCACCAGATGACTCTCATTCAAAGCACATAATCCATTTTCGGTCCTTCTACAATACCTTTCATGCCATGATACAGATAACTTCGAGCATGCAGCCACTGTGATTCTAACCCTGTGAGCTACCTGGCTCAGCCCTATTTTTAACAGCATGTACTCAGTGCCAGCTTTCAACAACCAAACATGCTCATAGGTCAGGTGATTGAAAAGTCAATCTGACATCCCCAGATTGCTAGATGAAGGAGATAATAACTCAAGGGAACTTCTGGTTGGAAACATGTGGTGTATTCATTGTACTATACTGATGTCATGAAAAGCCTTCCGCTGCCTCTCGAACAGAAGAGGAATATGAATCTTCTTGCAGCTAGAACTCCAAAACTGTATCATCAATTCACAGTATTGGTAAACCCCTTAATGGAAAATGCAATAATCTACTTTTCTCTTTACAGTAAGAGCAGAACAATAGGTTACAAAGCAAAAGGATGTGGACCTGTGAATTCTGAAAGTCAAGTCAAAGGTACAGATTTTTCACTCAATGTAACTCTTAAATTATGATAGATTAACTATGTCACTTATTTAAAGCCAAATATAAGTCTCTCTAGGTTTAGTTCCAGTGAATGAAGGAAGAGAAGTTCTTTATGATTGTTCTTAATATTTGTATATTACATTCTTATGACAAAGGTATGAAGTTATTGAAGTTGGGAGTCAATTCTCTACATCTTTCTTATTTAAAAAATCCTCTTGTTCATATAGTTTTAATGATTCATTTTAAACTAGAGCTATCTGGCAAGTTGGTGTTTAGAAAAAGACAATATTACTCGCTCTAGGCCTATCTTTGCCTAATACTTATGTCTTAATCCATGTTTTAGTCATGTTTTCAAATACCCATTTTTTGGGGCAATGGAACTAAGAATGAACTAAGCATGAATTTCAAACATACTATATTATATTTTAACTTACTGAAAACTTGCAGTCTCATTACTTAAAACCAGTACCTTTGCAGCAGTTAAAAATGAGTGCAAAACTTTCATTTATTTTAGACTCAAAGGAAGAAATTGTTGTCAAAACAGTGGTTGAGGAATTAGATCAACGTGGCAATGTCCTTTCACTGCGGGTCCGCTCTATTGAAGAAAAATCCTCTAAAATAAGCAACATTACCATGGAACAGCGAGTACCATCTAAAGCAGCACAGTGAGCAGTTGGGGGAAATAAGACAAATAACCCAGGAAATCATTCATTTCTGTTCTAAAAGAAAAAGGCTAGAATTTCTTTTGCTCCTCTTCCTTTTTCTCTTGTACTTCACATGGAGTGGGAAATGGTAACTTTTGGCTCTAGCATTTGTTGTATTGGGAGACCTCTTTTGCCATTTCATTAAAGTCTTTTTCTTTATAACCTATTTTTTGAAAAATGTGGCGCTTGTGACTTTCCACAGTTGATGTCAGTGTGAGTATGCTGAGTCAGCTTTTAATATGAAGCACTTTATTCCATAGTCACGTGTATTTCAGCTCATGAAAGGCTACCTGGGAAAGAGCACTGGTCCTCTGGTCCTAAATACATCCCTAAAAACATCATTTAATTAATGAATTAATGATTATGCAAATGACTATATCTCGGAATTTAGGCTTCAGATAATTGGCCCCATTGGTCATTAGGGTCTGTTTACCTTCACAATAGCCACACTGCATGGGTGATTAGCTAACACTATTTTATTAAATCTGATTTAGATATAATGCTTTTTCCCTGTTTTTGGTATGTGTGTGTTCCTACCAGGGAGGAAACAAAGCAAACGTACAACAGCACTACTCTGACCTGGGGTGGGTCTCCATCGGGCTCGTCTCCTCCTGCACACACGAGTCTCCTTTATATATTTCCCAAATTACTTTGGAAAGAATAGATTGAGTTGGATAGCAGCAAAGCTTTAGACTAAAGAGGTACCATTTGGAGTTTAATTGAGCCGACTTACAAGTGCTTGCTGAGGCAAGACCATGATAATACTCTCTTACGTTTATGGCTCCTTGTCTCACTTTACATGAATTAACCAATTTAATCATCATGAAGATTTATGAGGTGGGTGTTGTATTATTTTGATTTTTCATATGAAGACACAGACATTCAATTAGATTAACTTCCCCCAGAGTTAAACACTGATGTATGGTAGGTCCTAGCTTTCAATCCAGAAGTTCTCTACCATGGTGAACTGAGTCCCAGGGACCAAGACAAAATTAGTAGAAGACTCTGTTGCAATCCCAGGGGAACCTCAAACAGGTTGGTCCTTATGTACATGATCAGCAATGACAAAATGAAAAGGAGTCAAGATTTTTGTTTCCTGTGAAGATGTGGTCATTTGGCACATGCCCCCTGTCTCTCCAACACCAACCTCTTCTGTCACCATATTAAGTCCTGCTCATCAGAGGCCCCTCTCCCTTAGGTTACAGTTGCCCTAATTTTGCTTCATTGTGTCTCATTTTGACAGTTCTGGTTATCCAGAAGATCTATTCCAGAAATAGGAGTATAAGAGTTAGCATCTCAGCTCGCTCAGAACACTTGTTTAATCTGCCATTTGAATTACCATTTGAATCAATCACCTTCTTTCTCTGTTGCCCACCAGTACTTACTCCTCGGACTTCTTAATCTTTCCAAGAACATCTAACTTCCATCTTTATGACCCACTCCTTCCCAACTAAAATACCTAGACTACCCTATCTACATTATCTGCATACGAGATTTATGCAGCTAGTGTAGCAGGAAGGACATTTGCCTTGCACAAGACTAATCCGGGTTCAACTCCCAGCACCCCATATGATCCCCTGCACATGGCCAGGAGTGACCCCTGAGCACAGAGTCGAGAATAATCCCTGAGCATAGCCAGTAGTAGCCCAAAACCTGAAAAACAAATGAGCTTTATGTTCAATACTTGCACAAACTATGATTTCAATACACTTTTTTGTTTGTTTATTGTGTCACACCTGACGATGCTCAGGGGTTATTCCTGACTCTGCACTCAAGAATTGCTTCTGCCAGAGCTCAGGGGACCTAATGGAATGCTGAGAATCGAATCCAGGTAGGTCAGGTGCAAAGTAAGCTTCTTACTTGTTGTACTATCTCTCCTGCCCCAACATATTTATTTTATTTAACAACCATACTCCTTGAAATGAAAAAATAAAAAATTTTAGATGCGCATTCTCATTTCTAGGAAGCCAGCATTTTCCAAAAAGTAAGGTAAAAGATTATTACTAAAAGTCGACAAATCTCTGAAATTTTTCTTGGGCCTCCTTAATTGCTAACTACCGAACATTGTAACCCTCATTCAGATATGCCTTGAGTGGACAAAATATATCCTATACATCTCACCTTCAGGCCCTGGGAAATAAGAATTTTATAGAGCAGGCTGAGAAATTATTTACCTTTAAACTCAGAGTCAGTAAGAATATAGATCACTGGGGTATAATAAAATATAGGCTAAAGAGTCAGACAGGATTTATGACTTTAGTGCTAACAGGATAACAGAAAGGCAGTGCAAAAAGAGAAAAACCAGTGTCTCACTATTTGTCCTGCCTGAGGACCTCTGGAAAGCCATATTTTATCTCTGACTAATGTCTTTTACATTTGCCCTAGGCCTGAGTGCTGATGTAGGAGTCACATTATTCAATGTGGTCGGTTCAATCAGTCACAGCACAGAGAATACCTGTCCTCTCCCCAAAAATAGCAATGTATTGAAACTTGTTCTTCCTCCCTATTCCCACCAAACTTTAATTTAAGGAAGCCAAAAGCTATAAAGTAGAGAGAGAATAAGAAAGGAATGTAAGTGAATTTTTTAAAATGATCATTTTTTCAAGAAAAAAAGTAGATGAAAAAATTTCATCTGCTTCAGAATGGTGTAAGAGGCCTCAGCAAGAAAATATTTGTTACAGATGGTCCAATTCGCACGTAACAACTCAGTAAAAAAGGTCATGACTTTAGCAATGCCATTCCAAGATATATGTTGTAATGAGCAACATAATTAGTGCCTGCTAAGGGAACAGACATGGGTGTGGGGGCAGTGGGTGATTTCACTGGGGGCAGTGGGTGATTTCACAGAGGGACTTTGGTGACGGTAAGAGCACATTAGTGGTGCAACTGGTGTTGGATTATTGAATACTTGAGTCAACTGTACTGTGAACAACTTTGTTAATCATGGTGTTTTAAATAAAATTTTAAAAAAAGAAAGAAAATAAGTGTTAAAGGAATGAATTGTACAGAATCCAGGAGAGATTTGGGACTTTGAAGAACCAGGTTTAATGGAGGAACAAGACAAAAGATAAACCAAAGGCAGGATTATTGACAGAGGTGAATGTATCATGGTGCCAATGAAGCTCGTTTCAGGACCTCTCCTTAGGATTGTGTTCATACAGCCAACCTTTTAAAATAAATAAAACCAATTGTGCCATAATTATTGATAAATTAATTATCCTTTTCCACTCAACCTTCTGGCCATCACACTTTCCCTTATGACAGCTGAAACTGAAATATCCAAAAGTATTTCTGGGGTCAGGGAGGGGGAGATGGTGGAACCGGGTCCTACTAAAATGGCTGACCATATCATTTAAGAGCCATTATTCTCAAATGTACCATCTTAAAGTGGATAAATATATTCTAAACCTTGGTCCAGAGAGGTAGTATAATGGACTGGACACTTGCCTTGTTCACGACCAACCCAGGTTCCATCCCCTCACCAAACATGGGTACGCTGAGCACGCCAGGAGTGATCCCTGAGCACAGGACCAGGAGTAAGCCCTGAACACCACCAGGTGAGGCTCCAAAGTTCTTTTAAAATGTTCTAAAACAAGCTTATAAACAGTCATGAACTGATTTAAGATAGGTCGATGCAGATAGAGTCACACAAGTCAATACAAGTCAAAAGGCAGTCGAGTCGAACCTAATGGCTTATTCTTAGGAAGTTCTCGCCATTTCAGGGGGAGACTTCACAGAACCCCAGTGACCACTGTCTGACTCAGCTTACAGCATGAGCAGAAAGGGAGAAGGCAACAAGCTGTGTTATGATGAGAACAGATGGTACTACTCATGGCACCAGAAGTATATAATTCATGGAAGAGATTAAAGGCTTGCCGCTGCGGAGCCAGAAACATAGTCTACAGAAAATTGTTTGAGTCATCAAATGTGTAAGATTGTAGAGAACTCGGCTCTTCAGCAATGCGTGAAGACGGAAGTCTCCTGTGGTCGGGAATATATGAATAATGAAACATATTTTCTGAATATAGTACCGCTTTAGGTTCATCGTGTACAAAATTTTCAATTACAGTTTTGCACAATTCCCATTAAAATTTTAATACATGCTGAATGAATATGGTATTAAAATTGCACGCTTCTAAGAGTGAACACAAGGCATCTGGCTCTTTGTGACTCATTTTAATGCCCTCTAGAGAACTTCACCCCTGCCGTAGAAAACCCCACAATGATGTGGTCAAAGCGATTCATCTCGCAATGCCTCTCTCCTCACTGCTTTGATGCTTACATAATAGGTCTATTATCAAAGTGATGTTGAGACAGACATACTTGAGCTATTCTTGGGCCCGGTGTGTGGGGTCCCTCCCACGAAGTCAGCTCAGGCTACAGACGGGTCCTCATCACAAGCAGACACTGTCTTTGAGATGATGGTACCACTGGGGAGGAAAAAAGCTAACCACATGCTAGTAAGATGATGCTCTTGCATCCCTTTATGGGGAGTAGTGTTTTTCCATCATAGTACATTTGATGCTCACTTCAAATGTAGGCTTGCCTTTCAATTCCTATAGTATTTTTGTCTGTACCCACCATTTGAGGACCAGAAACTTAGTAAGCATCAGGCTCTGGAACCTACCAATGGGTTTGAATGGAAAGCAGAAAGCTCCTTTTGGATTTCAGAAGGATGTGTGTGTGTCTGTGTGTGTGTGTCTGTGTGTGTGTGAGAGAGAGAGAGAGAGAGAGAGAGAGAGAGAGGAGGGAGACAGAGACAGAGACAGAGACAGAAAGACAGAAAGAGAGAGAGAAAGCAAGCAGTATTTCATAATTTATTTATTTTTCCTTTTTGGGTGACACCAGGCGATGCTCAGGGGTTACTCCTGGCTCTGCACTCAGGAGTTACTGCTGGCGGTGCCCGGGGACCATATGGGATGCCGGGGATCCAACCCAGGTCGGCGCGTACAAGACAAATGCCATACCCGCTGTGCTATCGCTCCGGCCCCAAGCAGTATTTTTTATTTTTTTATTTTTTTATTATTAAACATTTTATTCTATTACAACGTTGCTCATGTTTAGAGGTTTCAGTCACATAGTGTTCCAGCACCCCGCCTTCCACCAGTGCCCATTTCCCACCACAAATGTCCCCAGTTCCCTTCCCCTCCTCCCATAGCCTGCCTAAATGGCAGGTTCTTTATCTCTTTTCTCTCTCCCTCTCTCTCTTTCCCTTCTCTTACACATTGTGGGTTGCACTACATACACTTAGAAACCATCATTTGCATTTTTTTGCCTGTATTTAATGTTCAGTTCTAGGTTGCTATTAGCCCTTTCGACCTTTATTCACACATGTTCCCTTCTCTGTCTTACTTAACCCCTGACTCCCACACGTTTGTGGTAATTTCCCCTTTTGGTAAGACCACCTGATATATTTATGCCATGCAAATAAATGCAAATAAATGCAGTCATTCTATATCTCTCTCTTTCCTTCTGACTAATTTCACTCAACATGATCCTTTCCATGTCCATCCATTTATAGGCAAATTTCATAGCTTCATTTTTCCTAACAGCTGCATAGTATTCCATTGTGTAGATGTACCACAGTTTCTTTATCCAGTCATCAGTTCTCGGGCATACTGGTTGTTTCCAGGTTCTGGCTATTGTGAATAGTGCTGCTATGCAAATAAAAGTGCAGATTGTGTTTCCGCTGTGTGTTTTTGGTTTCCCAGGGTATATTCCCAGGCTGGGTCAAAAGGGAGCTCAATTTCTAGTCTTTGGAGGAATGTCCATATTGTTTTCCAGAAAGGTTGTACAAGTCGTCATTCCCACCAACAATGTATGAGAGTCCCTTTTCCCCGCATCCATGCTAGCACTTGTTGCTTTTACCCTTTTGGATATGGGCCAGTCTCTCATATATAGGTGATATCTCATTGTTGTTTTGATTTTCATCTCTCTGATGATTAGTGATGATGAGCATTTTTTCATATGCCTTTTGGCCATTCAAATTTCTTCCTTGTCAAAGTTTCTGTTCATCTCTTCTCCCATTTTTTAATGGGCTTGACTGTTTTCTTCTTATATAGCTGTATACCAGTGCCTGATATATCCTGGATATTAACCCCTTATCAGATGGGTATTGGGTGAATATTCTTTCCCATTCTGTGGACTGTCTTTCTATCTTGGTCACTGCTTCTTTCGAGGTGCAGAAGCTCTTTAGTTTCATGTAGTCCCATATATTTATCTTTTCTTTTAGTTGCTTTGTTAATGGTGTTAAGATGTTTTAGCTTCAATGTCATGGAGGGTTATGCCTATATTTTCTTCAATGTACTTTTATGGATTCAGGTCTGATATTGAGATCTTTAATCCATTTTGATCTGATTTTTGTGCAAGGTGTTAGACCCAGGTCCAAATTCATTTTTTTTACATGTAGCGATCCAGTTTTCCCAGCACCACTTGTTGAAGAGGCTTTCCCTTACTCCAATTTGGACTCTTTGCACCTTTATCAAAGATTAACTGATCATGTCTTTGAGGGTGGGTGTCAGGATACTCAACTCTATTCCATAGGTCCACAGGTCTGTCTTTATTCCAATACCACACTGTTTTAATTACTACTGCTTTGTAGTACAGTTTGAGGTTGGGAAAGGTGATGCCTCCCATCTTCTTTTTTCCCAAGGATTGCTTTAGTTGTCCTTGGGGGTTTATTATTCCATACGAATTTCAGGAGTGTTTGGTCAATTCTTTAAAGAATGTCATGGGTATCCTTATAGGGACCGCATTGAATCTGTACAAAGCTCTAGGGAGTATTACCATCTTGACAATGTTAATTCTCCCCATTCATGAACAGGGTATGTGTTTCCATTTCCTCATGTCCTCTTTTATTTCTTGAAGCAGTGTCTTGTAGTTCTCTTTGTATAGGTCCTTTACACACTTGGTTAAGCTGATTCCTAGGTATTTGATTTTCTGTGGTACAATTGTGAATGGAATCGATTTCTTAATATCCCTTTATTCTCTTTCATTATTTGTATATAGGAGAGCCACCGACTTTTGGGTATTGATTTTGTACCCTGCCCTTCTACTATACATATCTATTGTTTATAAGAGCTTTTGAGTTGAGAATTTAGGGTTCTCTAGGTATAATATCATGTCATCTGCAAATAATGATAGCTTGTTTTCTTCCTTGCCTATCTGGATGCCCTTAATGTCCTTTTCTTCTCTGATTGCTATGGGCGAGTACTTCCAGTACTATATTGAATAAAATAGGTGAGAGAGGGCAACCTTGTCGTGTTTCTGATCTTAAGGGAAGGCTTTCAATTTTTCCCCATTGAGAATGATATTTGCTATGGGCTTTTGGTAGATGGCTTTAACTATCTTGAGGAAGCTTCCTTCAATTCCCATTTTCTGGAGGGTTTTAATCATGAATGGGTACTGGATCTTGTCGAATGCTTTTTCTGCATCTATTGATAAGATCATATGGTTTTTATTTTTCTCTTATTGATATGATGTATTATGTTGATTGATTTGCGAATGTTGAACCATCCTTGCATTCCCGGATGAATCCTACTTGGTCATGATGTATGATCTTTCTGATGAGTCTTTGGATTCTATTTGCTAGTACTTTGTTGAAGATCTTAGCATCTGTGTTCATCAAGAAGATTGGTCTGTAATTTTCCTTCTTTGTGTTGTCTCTCCCTCCCAAGCAGTATTTTTTTTTGAAATATGACACTACCATTTATTTAAAACTTGTGACAAATATCTGTTTGACAAAAAAAGAACCCAACCCACACTGTGCAGAGGCAGCTGTGCCCCACTACCAAAACGCTTCACCCCATTTCTTAAAAACATAAGCCATCACCATTGATGCAAACCCCACTGAGAGTTCCACGGAGCCCCAGCACACTGGCACACACTTGGGAGGGAAGGTATCTACAGCTAGGCTTGGGGGAGGGCCTCGCTACTGCATAGGGGCATCAAGCCACAGAACAGCCACAGTGGCACAGAATCTTCTGGTGGCGGGACTTAGCCCCGCGACGCCCTTTGGCAGCCTCCTTCGCCATGGTCTCTTTGAATCTTTGGATCTCTTGGATGAGCAGCGCAAAGGCCTCTTCCACACCCTGCCGTGTCTTGGCTGAGGTCTCCACGAAGGGGGCCCCCAGCTCTTAGCAAGGGCCACTGCAGCAGCGTGAGCATCTCCTGTGTTAGTCACCAGGTCGCATTTGTTACCTACGAGAACTAGGGGCTGGGTGTAGCGGGAACCCCAGGTGGCCCGCATCTGCTGCAGCTGGGTGAGGGATGACGGTCATCCAGGGCAAAAACACCCAGTACACCATCTCCAACATCCAGGCACTGGTCACGCAGGGCCTTATGACTGGCCTGCCCCGCCGTGTCAAGCACATTCAGAATGCATCCCCATCACCCAGAGTCACCTCTTTCCAATAGGAATCCTGGATGGTGGGGTCGTGGTCCTCCACAAAGCACTGGTAGTTCAGCTGAATCATTAGTGCACTCTTGCCCACACCACTCGCACCCACCACCACAGCCTTGTACTCAGGCAACCGCTTGCCAGTGTTCTCGGAGGGTGGTGGAGTGTTCTGGCTCTCATCCTGGGCAGCAAGATTCCAGGAGCCGGCACTCAGGTCAAACATACTAGCCTTTTTGGAGAGAGGCATGATTCCAGCAGGCAACTCAGGGAAGAGATGGCCACAACCAGGCTCTGAAGGAGAGAGAAGTCGGATCCTGGTATATTCCGAAGATGGAACGGACAGACTCTACCGGTGCTGGGAAAGGATATCACGCTTGGCCCGATCCTCCTCTGCAACTCTGACAGAGCTGACCTGAGGGGATGCTCCCTCCCGACCCCAAGGCAGGGAGGGGGAGCCAGCCCCAAGCAGTATTTTTAAATGAGTTGGAATTCTTTCCGAACTGATTTAAAAGATCAGTTCATCACCGATCACAATCACGATCACGATCTTCCCGTTGATCATCTATTGGCTAGAGCGGGCACCAGTAATATCTCCATATGTCCTGTCTCATGCCAGTAGAGCCAGGGGCATCGGCTTGCTACAGGAACATAAAGAGCCTCAAACCATTATATTAGGTCATGGGAATGACCTAATATAATTGTTACTGGAATTTGGCATATCATATACAACACGAGAAGCTTGCCAGGCTTACCAAGCAGGAGGCAAACTCTTAAACACCTCCAAATAAAGCATTTATTGATGAGCCGCTGGCCGCCGAGCCGGGCTGTGATGGGCTGGTCTGCTGGGTGGAGTTCTGACGAGAGGGAAGTCCAAAAGTGGAAAATGGCAGCGCCCATGGAGTGAGGAGGGGTGGTCTGGCTTGTTGTGAGGCTCTGCCGAGGTGGTGGGCCAGGGCTAGAACCCGCCATGCCTCCCGACTGCCTCATGAACGGCTGTGCACAGGGAGAGCAAGGAACAGCTCTGCCCCATGTGTGAGAGTCTCTGGATCAGTTCATAAGTTTTAAAAGTCTAATGCATTCTGATATAATAAAATATATGTTGTGCAGATCGTGATGAAACTAAAAACAAGATTAAAAGAAATTTACATCAATAAGTATGGTGAAACTACAAAACAGCAAAAGAAGAAAAGTATTTTTAACATCCAAGGAAGGGTGTAGTTTATCAGAAAATAGCTTCATGTTATCCTGTTTGTACCAGGTATACGGTTCTAACATAGAGCAAGAAAAAAAAAGTGGACCGGAAGGAAGAATAAAAGGAAGCAAAGCTTTCTAGCTTTTAGAAAGCTGTTAGCTCTCTAGCAATGAGTAACAAAGATAATATTTAAATAATGCAGAATATTGGAAGTTGTCCATTACTGCTGAAAACTTGTAAGAGCTTAAAACTGAACTTGGCAGAGCCTTAAAATGTGCTGCAGGGCCGGAGCGATAGCCCAGCGGGTAGGGCGTTTGTTTGCCTTGCACGTGGCCAGCTCATGCCGGCCAGGGTTCGATCCCCGGCATCCCATATGGTCCCCCGAGCACCGCCAGGAGTAATTCCTGAGTGCAGAGCCAGGAGAAACCCCTGAGCATTGCCAGGTGTGACCCAAAAAAGAAAAAAAAAATGTGCTGCAAATCTTTTATTCATTTTGAAATAATTTCAAACTTAGAAAGGGTAAACTATGTGTGTGCTAGCCCATGAATATTTGAAAATCCCCTAGATATTTTTTAAATTAATATAAAAAAAATACTTCAATAGCCACTAGAAATTTTTTTTTAAATTTTCTATATAATTTTAAATATTCTTTTTATTTTTTTTTTATTTTTTTGCTTTTTTGGTCACAACCAGCGATACTCAGGTGTTACTCCTGACTCTGCGCTCAGGAATTATTCCTGGCAGTGCGTGGGGTACCATATGGGGATTGAACCCGGTCAGCAGCATGCAAGGCAAACACCCTTCCCACTGTGATATCACTCTGGCCCCTAATTTAAATATTCAAGAGCTGAAAATGCCATCTAGTTTTCAGAATCTGTTCAAGCTCCAATAATTATCTCAATACTCTCATTATCTAACCCCCAAAATTCAGTTCAGAATCTCTGTATTGCTCTTAGTTATAGCTCCATTTCCCCTTCTCTATGAAGCAATTCTTCTTGAAAGTGACCATTCTGGGGTTAAAGAGCTCCCAAACTGTGCTCAGGTACCCTAGAAGTGAGTCCATTTCCAGAAATGCTCAACCAATCAGGCCAGATGGCACAATTTGAGGGCTGTGAGCTACTGAGCACTGAGATGCCAGGGACCACTAAGGCCCACACCCTAGGGCCCACACCCAGCAATGCACAAAGGTGTCCAGGGGCCCTACCCAGCAATGCTGGGGAACCGTGTGGTGTACGGGTTCGAACCCAGAGCTGCCTCATGAAAAGCATATGCCCTCTGACCTCTGAGCTATCTCCTTGGTCCCAACAGTGACCATTTGCATGGGTACAGGTCAGTGATAAACTAGAACATGACTCACCTTGCATTTGTCTCACATTTTCCTATGATTCAATTTGGAGTTCTACATCTTTGGTACGGTTATCTCAGAAACAAAACTGTGTCTCATTGAAATCTATTCAAGTCGTGTAAAATTCCAATTTTTTCCATTATGCTGCTATTAACTTTGATCATTTGATAAGATGGTGTCTCCACTGTAAACTTCTTCTTCACTTTATTTATTTATATTTACTAGATAATTAATTGATTTCTTTTGAAAGGTTGCAGTTCAGGAATAGCCAGATGGAGCAGATGCATATGGCGAGCCACGTGAAGAGAAATAGAGCCTCCATGCCCGCTTCTTCTGTGCCATCCTTCTGTCTCCTCCATGTGCTCTGCCAACCTGCCAGCTCTCTGAACCCTAAACTTCAGGACTCTGTGGCAGCTTCATTATCTAGACACAGTTGATTAAATCATTGACCGTAATTGGCTAGTTCAATCTCCAGCATTTCTCACCTTCCCAGAGATTGAATTTGAGTTGAAAACTGACTTCTAATCTTTTGGTTGACATTGCTTACTTAAGGGTTTTGCAAAGGTCATCTCCTTAAACTCAGTTCTTATTGAACGTTTAAGACTTAGAATGACTGAGAGTTATAAATAACAAAAGGTACTTCTTTCTGGAAAAAACATGGTAACCTCAATATCTGTATTGCAGACCATATTGCCCAATGAGAGAGAGAGAGAGAGAAAAGTGCCTGCTATAGAGACAGCCTAGGGGATAGGGGGTGGAGGGTGGCTAGGATGAAATGGCATATTGGTGGTGGGAAACATGCACTGGTGGAGGGGTGGGTGTTGGAACAGTGTGTGACTGAAACCCATTCAAGAGCAAGCTTCTAATTGGCATGGTAACTCAATAATTTTTTTTCTTAAAAGATACTTCTTTCTTATTACTCTTGTCACTTAGGAAATGCCAATGATTAAAGAGTTATGTCCAGAAATGGAAATAAAGACAAATATTTCATTGTTAATATATTTTGTCTATTAAATTTTAGGTATGCGTCATTATAAACCAACACCTGTACACACTACATTAACTTCATCAAAAGTCTAATTCTTTTCTTAAGCATCTTTTATGGAGGTATTTTGACAGAACACAAACATTCCATTCTTCATCCATCTTCCTTTTTATTTACTTATATCATTATAGAGTCATTAAAGTCCCATTTAGTATATTATAATCCATTACAATCATTATTCTTTTGGGGCTCAAATTATCTCATACTTGGCCTGTGTGACTGTCTTCAACTGGTTTCCATGTTCTTTTGATGTATTCCACATTCCTGAAGTATTTCCTTATTTCCTATCACAACAGTTTGAGGTTGGGAAAGGTGATGCCTCCCATCTTTTTCCCAAGGATTGCTTTAGCTATCCGTGGGGGTTTATTATTCCATACGAATTTCAGGAGTGTTTGGTCAATTTCTTTAAAAAATGTCATGGGTATCCTTATAGGGACCGCATTGCTATAAAGCGCATTCCTATCTCACCTTGTACTTTTGCTTCATCGACCCTTGAATCAGCCATATCTACAGAACCTGGATCCCTGTAGTGGGGAATGATTTTTAAGATTCAAGATCTGGGTTCAGAACATACCAATTGCTATTGAGCTAGTGTTATTCTCTGGAACTCACAGTAGACAGAGTTAAGGAATATTCAAAAAAATATGTACAGTA
This sequence comes from Cryptotis parvus, assembly GCA_021461705.1. Taxonomy (NCBI): domain Eukaryota; kingdom Metazoa; phylum Chordata; class Mammalia; order Eulipotyphla; family Soricidae; genus Cryptotis; species Cryptotis parvus. Next base: position 140,420 of record JAJIBD010005035.1, on the reverse strand, counting down.
TGTAGAACACTTGTCTTAGACACATCCAAGCCAAGTTCAATTCCCAACACCACATATGGTCTCTGGTCCCTGCCAGGTGAGATCCTTGAGCCCAAAGACAGGAGTAAACCCTGAGCACTGCCAGGTGTGGCCACCAAAATTTTTTTTCAATAGATTTCCATATATTTCTAAATATATTAGTATAGAGATAGAGATGGAAGAGGTAAATGTAGCATTACTTATAAGCATATCCACATAATTACAAGTATACTTCTCAGACATGGGGCAGAGCTGCTACTTGCTCTCCCTGTGCCTAGCCGCTCATGAGGCACCTGGGAGGCATGGCTGGTTCTAGCCCTGGTTCACCCCAGCAGAGCCTCACAACAAGCCAGACGACCCCCCTACTCCATGGGGGCCGCCATTTTCCACATCCGGACTTCCCTCTCATCACAACTCCACCCAGCAGACCACACTATCACAGCCCGGATCATCGACTCCCACCCTGCAGCAGTTGTTCTTTTTTAAATCCGGCCCAGGTATGCTGAACCAGAGACTCTCAGACATGGGGCAGAGCTGCTACTTGCTCTCCCTGTGCCCAGCCGCTCATGAGGCGCCTGGGAGGCATGGCAGGTTCTAGCCCTGGCCTGCCACCCCAGCAGAGCCTCACAACAAGCCAGATGACCCCCACTCCATGGGGGCCGCCATTTTCCACATCCGACTTCCCTCTCGTCACAACTCCACCCAGCAGACCAGACTATCACAGCCCAGCTCAGTTCATCAATAAATGCTTTATTTATAGGTGACTACAAGAGTATGCCACCTGCACGGCAAGCCTGGCAAGCTGCTCGTATTGTATTTGATATGCCAAATACCAGTAACATTTATATTAGGTCATTCCCATGACCTAATATAAATGTTTGAGGCTCTTTATATTCCTGGAGCAAGCGGATGCCTTTGGGTTCCACTAGCATGAGACAGAACATATGGAGATATTACTGGTGCCCGCTCTAGCAAATAGATGATGAACGGGAAGATCGTGATCGTGATTGTGATACTTCTAAAGTTACGTTGTACTTACATGTATATATGTAAACTTACATTATATAAATTTAACACAATAATTTGACGCCACTAATCCAACACAAGAGTCATCCTGGTCTAATTTTCTCTAGTATCTATAACTCCTTTCCCTGATAGGAAGAAGACTGCTCTCACTGTCTTTAGCATAGTCTCTTAGCGGATAAATCCCATATGTAGGGAGATCCACCAACTGCCTTTCGTCTAGAGTAAGCACCTCGCCACCACTCACAGACCTAGATCCACTCACACAGGGGGCTGTCTTTCTCATCCCGGTCTACCACATTACTTAGGTCTATTAAAAGGCTTAGAGGAACTTGGGGTGTGGGCTTTTTGTTTTGGGGATTCGTTTTGGATTTGGGGGTCACACCTTACAATGCTTAGGGGTTACTCCTGGCTCTGCTGGCTCAGAAAATACTCCTGGCTGTGTTCAGGAAACCATATGGGATGCCGGGATCAAATCCAGGTTGACCATGTGCAAAGCAAATGCCTTACCCAAAGTACTATGACTTTGCTCCCTGGGAATTTGGATTATTTTCCCCTTTTCTTTTTTTTTAATATTTTGGGGGGCAATGAGGGGATTTTATTTTATTTTATTTTATTTTATTTTATTGCCTTTTTGGGTCATACCTGGCAATGCTCAGGGGTTACTCCTGGCTCTTTGCTCAGGAATTACTCCTGGCAGTGCTCGGGAGACCATATGGGATGCTGGGGATCTAAAGCAGGTCGGCCGCGTGCAAACCTAACACCCTACCTGCTGTGCTATCACTCCGGCCCCTGTTTTCCCCTTTTCTTTATTATTTTTATCATTCTCGCAAAGTTCAGGAGCCAAAACATAGTTGTGACACTCACAGGCATTTAGTCACGGTGCACCAGGAGCTGTTACTTCATACAATAGATATGAAGATTCATACAGAGATTCATACAGAGATTCATAAAGATTCATCATAGCAGTGCTGAGGAATCACACTTGGCATTGTGAGGTGACAAGGATCCACCTCACAAGGATCCACATCACCAGACCTGTTTAGTGGTTTCTGAATTATTTCAGGACAATAGGGGAGATAAAGAAAAAGCGCAAACAAGAGAGAGAATAAGCTACCCAAAGACTCCGTATCTAGTGTACAGTGCTCATTCTGTGGATGGGAGCACTAGCTCTGGGTCCCGTGAGTACAAGGAACTTACATGCTCCATTTCTATAACCCAAATACTCAGAACAGTGATTGGCACTTGTGGTGTTAAAGCATACTCGTTACACAAATGAATACATGCATGAATGTGCGTGATAGCCTTGAATAAATACTTGTGGAAATTTTCTCCAAGTGTCCATTTCCAGATTTTTCTAAATGTCCATAATATTTAGGATAGTCAGCAAATCCATGCAAATCCACTCTAGTAAGTAGCTACTTCTCTGATGACTTTCACCTAAGCTAAGCCACAATGAAATAAAAACAAGATGAAATATTTCCTTCCAGGTTTGCTCCAATGGAGCAGGATCAGGAATGACTTAATGCCCTTCAAAACACATACCAGCAATTAGGAGCGTGTGGCCAATTACCAAATGAATAAGAGAGGACAACTATCCCCAGTCTTAAGTAAAGTCAACAAAATATGGTGTGTGTCAGCCAAAAGGAAGTTAACTGCCCACTAGAAACAGTGGTCAACAGGGGGAGGGAGGGGAAGGACCCAGCTGGTGAGACCATGTTAGCAGCCCTGTTCTCTACCAAGGAGGAAGGAAAAGTGGAAGTCTCAGAAATAGCAAGATCTGTCTTGGCACAATGACCCAAAACCATGACGCCAAGTGGACCGGGGGGTGGGTGGGGGGGTTATCTTCTCAGGATGGAAGTGAACAGTGACTCATCGGCAATTTAGAAACACAATCAGGAACCTGCAATCGCTCCACCCAGACCCATTTCTCAGATAACCACCAACCTGAGGGCAACTGCCCTCCTACAGAATGAGCCCAGCAAAGTGAGTTACTAATTAGAAAAAATAATCCAATTATACTGACTTGCTGAGGCCGGCAAGCCACATTTCACTCTAGGTAGGCAGAATTCCATCCAGTACACACTTGACGACTGTCTATAAAAAGGCAAACAAAACCGTTGCGAGAAGACAGACGGCTCCGCTCCAGCTTTCACAAACCCAGCTCTGTGACACACCTGCCCCTCACCATGTCTCTTCGCCTTTCCAGTGGTTCCAGGAGAACCTGTCCCCGCACCACGGCAGGATCGCTCAGGCTCTCTGCAGGGGAACCAGCTTTGGGGCTGGAAACACTTGCGGAGTGCCAGGAATTGGGAGTAACTTCTCCTGTGCCTTTGGAAGCAGCTCGTTGGGGGCAAATGCTTGGGGAAGCAATTCCTGTGCTGGCTTTACTGTGAATGAGGGGGTCTCCTCTCTGAAATGAGAAGGTGACCATGCAGAATCTCAATGACCGTCTGGCATCCTACCTGGACAATGTGCGGGCCCTGGAGGAGGCCAACGCTGACCTGGAACAGAAGATCAAAGGCTGGTATGAGAAGTTCGGGCCCGGCTCCTGCCGTGGGCTTGATCACGACTATAGTAGATATTTCCCGATAATCGATGATCTTAAGAGTCAGGTAAGAAATCCTACTTCACCCTCTTTATTTTTTTTACTTTTTACTTCTAAATGCCCTTTTTTCTTTCTTCGCTGAATACTAAAATCAATTTTTCATTCCTACTTGTGATTACTTGCGTGGAATTCTGTTTAGCATTGAAAATAATCATTAAGTAAATTCAGTAGGTCAGTTGTGTGCCAAAAAATCACTATCTAACTAAGCAATATGGATTTCGGTCATTCTATTTGCCAATCTTAAAACCAGAGGATGCTTTTCAAATTACTATTGCTTATGATAAATGGCCTTTTAAAAGTCAATGTTCTCATTTCCAGATCATTGCTTCCACCACCTGCAATGCAAATGCGGTTCTGCAGATTGACAATGCCAGGCTGACAGCTGATGATTTCAGACTCAAGTAAGTGAATTTGTAGAGTGAAAATAATTAATGATAATTAATAAAAATCACTCCATTAAATTTACTTATTGAGTCCCCAATCATATATTTTCAACTCTACTGCCAAAAGTTGTAAGCTTTTTGGACTTTAAATAGGCTGTTACTATTTTTATTATTTTGGTTATGAAATCTGAGCTATTCTACAAGTTTTGATACCTTAGTACTTTTTCTGTCAAAAAAAAATTCAGAATGAAAAGATGATTATTATACAATGAAGATGGAAAAATATTTTTGCATCAATTCTGCTACTATAAAGATTCCAAAATTCTAATTTTAATCAGTGATTAATGACTTTTCTCCAACCAATTAACAATTGGGCAATTATGAATACTCCTATTTATGTTCGGGGCATGAGATTTTGGGTAACTCAGTATTGCATGAGAGTGCTAGTGGTGGTGCCTTAGGGAACTGGGGGGCTGGAGCAGGGTCAAGAATGACTCAATGTCCTTCAAATGCCCTGGTTAGCCGTCTGCCCCTGCTAACCAGGCTCAGGCGGATGCAAGGCAGGTGCTCTAATCACTGTTCTCTCTCTCTCTGTCTCTCTCTGTCTCTCTGTCTCTGTGTGTCTCTGTCTCTGTCTCTCTGTCTTTCTGACTCTGTCTCTGTCTCTGTCTGTCTCTCTGTCTCTCTGTCTCTGTCTCTGTCTGTCTCTGTCTCTGTCTGTCTCTGTCTCTCTCTGTCTGTCTGTCTGTCTCTCTGTCTCTGTCTCTGTCTGTCTCTGTCTCTGTCTCTGTCTCTCTCTCTCTCTCTCTCTCTCTCTCTCTCATGAGCACCCTTTAAGGTATGAAAATGAGCTGGCTCTTCACCAGAGCGTCGAGGCAGACGTCAACGGACTGCGCAGAGTTCTGGACGAAATAACCCTGTGCAGGACAGACCTGGAGATTCAGTTTGAAACCCTTAGTGAGGAGATGAGCTACCTCAAGAAGAACCATAAGGAGGTAAAATGTGCCTGTTTGCATACTGCTCTACCCCTGCCAACACAAAGCATTTAATGGGAGACAGTGAACTTGACTTCTTAAATAAGAAGTTGGTGTAAGGGTCCGTAGTAAGAGTCTGAACTGAGTTGGCTTTATAAGTGGCAAAAATTCCCTTTGAGTCTCGTCAAGTTTCCCATGGGAAAGAAGAGTCCAGACCAGTCAGGACTATGAGAGCAATATTGGGCTAGGTAATTATGGTCCACAATGGTACACTTAGAAGATTGCATCTAATAGATAAAATAAATATACATAAAAGACATTGTAAGAAAATAAGATCAAGTTTCTGTGACACTGTGACAGATATGAATCACTGAAACATTTACTCCCCACGAAGTAAACTTAATACATATTCCTAATAGATAGGGCGATTGGAGCAATATGTCTGAAATCAAAATGATGTACTAAAATGCAAACCTCCAAATATAGAGTCTACTTCCATCGTCAAAGGTGGAGTGGAAAGTGAGTCACTGCTGCTCTCTAATCTACTGTTTTCTCACCCTTTGAAATTGAACTTGCTGTTTTTAAACAGATAAAAGAGTTCTTGATTAGTCATGAGAAATTTGTCATGTGTTTAAGCTTGTGAACAAAACTACTTAAAGAATAGCATTTATACCGCTACGGGATTAAATATGATTTCCGGTCAGTGGTAATTAATACATAGCTGGAAAATGTGATTGCTTTTTCGAACATCTCACGTCTAGGAAAATACACATGTATCCTTTTATCTTTTTGTTTTCTGATCAGACAGGGGATTTTTTTCAATAAATCCTCTTGAAGAAAGGGATGGAGGAGTCGGCAGTGAGGAAAGAATGCTAGAAACCCTAGAGGGAATTGTAGAGAGGAAAAACTCTTTGGGAATCCTTAACCGCAACCCGGGACTTGGCGTGTAGTTGGGGAGGGGTCGAAAGCTACACAGGTGGACACAGGTTGATCCCATCTTTTCCATCAACACTGAGTAGAGCAGTGTGCTCCCTTGCCCTCTGGGAAACAGACTCACACGCTTCAGACGCAGTAGCATGTCAATTCGAATCCAACTTCTCGATAACTACCATCATCATAACCAGCGTTTATTTAGCATTTGGATGTCAAGCAGTATTGCCAGGTCTGAATAAGAAAAGAGAGACTTAACAAAGGTCAGCCCCTATCTGATCAGAAAAAAAAAGAAAAAAAAGAACATAATCTTCCCAAATTCACCGGGCCACAAGAAGGGCAGAAGCCGAACACCCGTGAGTTCCCGTGACGCCCTCTTGTCCCATGCGGCGTGTACGTGAGGACGTGTGGACAGTCCCATCACCGTACATGGACAGTGATTGTTCAGATTCTTCACCTTCTGCCTTCATTAGTTACAAAGAAATCGCTCTCCTTCCGTATTGCTCTTTATTTATCATTGCTTCAATGGTCTAGAATTTTCCCCCACCCAGTCCAGGTCCAGGCTTGTGTTGGGATGAGACAGGAACCGAGTATTTGGAGGAGTATTGAGACCTTTTCTGGGCAGCAGAACTCAAGCTAGTGAACTGGGGTTGTTTGTAGGTGCCCATCAGGCTGTGCCTGGAAAAGCAGAGTTTCAAGAACCCGAGAGCCTTGCTCCGTGCAGCAATCAGCTGTCATTCAAAGTTCTGTCTCCCGCATGGGAAAACAAAAAAATCAAGTGACCTCTAAAATCCCTTGCAAAAACTAAAGCTCTCACAGCTCCGGGGAGACGCCTTCCAAGACCACCCCCCACCCAAATTGCCCCCATTTCTGCCTCTAGGAAATGCAAGTGCTGCAGTGCGCGGCCGGAGGCAACGTGAACGTGGAGATGAACGCGGCGCCCGGCGTGGACCTCACGGTGCTGCTCAACAACATGCGTGCCGAGTACGAGGACCTGGCGGAGCAGAACCGCAGGGACGCCGAGGCCTGGTTCAACGAGAAGGTGAGTCTGGCGGAGAACGCGAGCCCCGAGCCCCGCGGCTGGCGCTCAGCGACCCACGAAACTAACCCGCGCTCCCCGGTGCGCACCTTGCGCAGAGCGCGTCGCTGCAGCAGCAGATCACCGAGGACGTGGGAGCCACCACCTCGGCCCGCAACGAGCTGACCGAGATGAAGCGCACGCTGCAGACCCTGGAGATCGAGCTGCAGTCGCTCCTGGCCACGGTAGGCAGCGCCGAGGCTCCGCACTGTCTCTTCGGGTCCCGTTTTGAATACGGGGAGTTTTGCAAAGCAGCGCTGCTGAGAGCAGGTTTCTATAGTTTTCATGCGTCTCCCTTGAAAACAAGGGAGACCGGATTTAATCCAGAGCGGTGCAAACTGCTGCCCCGTATCCAACACCAAGAAACCTTTGCTCCTTTGTTAAGCCCAGGTTAATGACTTCTCAGTGGAAGAGCTCAAACGACTAGGACATTTAAGGAAGGGGGAAGGGGATCATGACTTAAAGCAAACGTTCTGCTCCGGCCCATGCGTTCACTGGCTCGTTGCTTCCTGGTAGAAACACTCCCTGGAGTGCTCCCCTCACCGAGACCGAGGGCAACTACTGCACGCAGCTGGCGCAGATTCAGGCACAGATCGGGGCCCTGGAGGAGCAGCTGCACCAGGTCCGAACCGAGACGGAGGGCCAGAAGCTGGAGTATGAGCAGCTGCTGGACATCAAGGTGCACTTGGAGAAAGAAATCGAGACCTACTGCCTCCCTGATCGGCGGAGATGATGGGTAGGTGATTGATGGGAACGATGTGATTCCTGAAAGCTCTGCAGAACTCGCGTCTCCTTGACTGAGTACAGGTAGTAAGTTCACCCTTACTGCGGTGAACGCTAACTAGTCAGCCTAGTACTCCACTGCCAAAAAGCCACACCGGCCACCTTCTGCGAAACCCGCGCGCAATAAACTGCGGGTTTACGGTACAAGTAATCGTCACAACTCCACCCAGCAGACCAGACTATCACAGCCCGGCCCAGCGGCCGCGCAGTTCATCAATAAATGCTTTATTTAGAGGTGACTACAACAGTATGCCACCCGCACGGCAACCCTGGCAAGCTGCTCGTGTTGTATTTGATATGCCAAATACCAGTAACATTTATATTAGGTCATTCCCATGACCTAATATAATGGTTTGAGGCTCTTTATGTTCCTGGAGCAAGCGAATGCCTTTGGGTTCTACTAGCATGAGACAAGACATATGGAGATATTACTGGGGCCCGCTCTAGCAAATAAATGATGAACGGGAAGATATGGTATAGGAAGAACAAATGTCTGGACATTAACTCACAGTCTCTTTTCCACTGTGTTTCAACTGTCCTCTGCTAAAAGTATTCTCAGCCAAAGGTGAAAGAAAGAAGAGTCTTTATGAATCTAGACCTGATGAGTTCTCTCTAAATGACTCCCCTTTGTGATTTTTTTCAATACTGTGTTTCTTAGGGCTTCTAAGTCTGGGAGTTACAAGTCTAAAGATTATGGATGTGGAAACATGGGAAACCAACTGAAAGGTAATTCGAGTGAAAGTTTGATTTTATACTGTGAGCTTGCATCGCCATGCCTTGTTTTTTTTTATATGCCCAGGATTTAGTAAGAAAAGACACCATAAAAATTTAAAGCAGCTCTCAGCACGTGCTAGGGTGGTTAACTTCAGCATTTGCTAGTTTATAAAAGAAAACTTGTCACCATCTTTTAGCTAACCAGGAAATAGAAAACTTATCAGAAGCAAATCTAAGTATGTGTGCTTACGTCTAGTTCATCCTCTATTAAATTCCCTTTATTCCTTTAATTCGTAGATTTTCTTGGGTTTTTTTATTCACATCTTTATTGTAGTAAAATACACGGAGCATTCAATTTACTGCCTTAACTTTTAAGTATAGATTTTGGTGACTTTAAGTACATTGATAGTGTTTTGCAAGCATTAATGCCACTCTAAAACTCTTTTCATCTTGCGAAGCTGAAAATATGTGCCTAGTTAATGACCCTCCCATTCCTCTCACCTCCTATCCCCCGCCAGTCACCGTTCCACTATTCTAGTGACTTGGATAAGTGGAATCACACAATCTTTGCCTCTCTCTCTCTCTCTCTCTCTCTCTCTCTCTCTCTCTCTCTCTCTCTCTCTCTTTACTTTTTGGGTCACACCCAGCAATGCTCAGGAGTTTCTCCTGGCTCTGCACTCAGGAGTTACTCCTGGCAGTGCTCAGGGGACCATATGGGATACCGGGATCGAACCCGGTTGGCCGCATGCAAGGCAAACACCTTACCCACTGTGCTATCGCTCCGGTCCCAATCTTTTGTCTTTTTGTGGCTGCCTTATTCCACTGAGCTTGATGTCCTCAAGATTCATCTCTGCTGTCACATGTGTCTGAATGCACATCATTTTTTAAAGTTGAATAATATTCGTGTGTGTGTGCACTACATTTTATTTCTCTGTGTATTTGTTGATGAACATGTGAATTGCTTCCACATTTTAGGTTTTGTGCTTATTTATTTTTTTTCAACTCGTTAATTTCTCCTTGTAAATTCTGACTTTTAGATCCCATCAAAGCCATCGTGGTTAAGAAAGTCCTTGAGGAGGTAGACCAGCGCAGCAAGATCCTCACCACCAGGCTGCACTCCCTGGAAGAGAAATCTCAAGGCAATTAGCTTGAGATGCAGAAGAGAACATAAGCCAAGTCATCTCTGAGAAGGCGCGAGATGTCTGTCTGGGGGAAATGAGCAAATCTTTCAAAACGTCTATCCTGGTGTTTCTCTGTTGCTGAAATTCTCTCTCTCTGAGCAAGCAAGGCAACATCTTCCCACTCACCTGAAAGGTCACATGCAAAGACCATGGTGTGTTTGAGTATTTGCAGAAAATGTTGCCATTTCTTTGTATTCAATAAACCTTCCTTTAGCAAGTTATTATGATGGTATTGTCTTCTCTTCAAAATGATCTTGTGCTTTCACACAAAGTTTTCTCTATGGGAATATTTAGTGTTCCATTAGCCATGGAGAGGTAACAAGCAAAATAAGATACATTATTGGGGGCAGGCTCAGGGGGTGATTTGGAAAATGAAGACCATGGTGGAGGGAGGTGACAGGCTGGTGGTGTTGGTCTTGGGATATTGAATGCCTGTAACAAATCCTCATGAGCAACTTTGTAAACCACAATGTTTAAATGAGGGGGTGAATAAAATATTCACACGAATGGCACAGATCTGAAAGACTAACAGTATTTAAATTATATCAATTATTTTTAAAATAAAGTGATTCACAGATTATGCCATTGAGACTTATGTGCATATTTCTGAATTTAAAATGAGACATATTCAGAAGAACTAAAAATACCTTGACCTAAATTCCTAATCTTTCATTCTTTAGCAGTCATAAATCTCCTTCCCTTCATCATATCTAAAATGTACACATTTCAAGTTCACCTGTAAGATGGGATAATTATAGCCATTCTCTCAAATAGTTATGTTAAATGCTAAATTGATATAAAATATATTTATGGAGTAAGCATTCAATAAATGCTGACTCTTAATACCAACTTATGGTTAAGTCTCATTTCCCTTTTGAATATATATATATATATATATATATATATAAATTATGTTCTAAAAGTAAGTCAGAGTAAAGCAAAAGTTCTTGTTCAGATTTAAGGCTATTAATGAAATTATCCGCTATATTCATCCTTAGTAAAAAGAAATAATTCAAATAAACTGTAAACATTATTTCTGTGGATCAAATATTATTACTTGGATATTTTTGTTTGCTTTTGTTTGGGGCTTACACCCAGTGGTGGTCAGGGGTTACTCCTTGCTCTGCACTCAGGAATTACTCCTGGTGGAGCTTAGGGAACTATATGGGATGCCGAGGATTGAACCTGGATTAATTGCATGCAAATCAAACGCCCTATACTCCGTACTGCTGCTCAGGCCTCTCCTTTAGGTGCTTTAACTGACCCTAAATTCTCTTTAGGGTCAATTAATTGTCCATATTACTTCCTGTGAAAACTTCCTTTCAGGATCCATCTAAAACTATGATACAAAAAAGATGATGATATCCCTGAGGTCAATATAATTATCTTTTAATTACTTTTTTCTTCTAATGCAACTTTAGAGACCATTAAAATCAAAAAATATATATCCCTTATACTATCACTGTATCACTGTCTTCCCGTTCATCATCGATTTGCTCGAGAGGGCACCAGTAACATCTCCATATGTCCTGTCTCATGCTAGTAGAGCCCAAGGGCATCTGCTTGCTCCAGGAACATAAAGAGCCTCAAACCATTCCATCAGGTCATGACTTTAATACTTTGGTTTCACATAATGTTATAGATATCCCTTATACAACTATGTAAAACAAGATATATAAAGCCTAGTAATGTCTCCCAAAACATTATGTGAAGCCAAAGTATTAAAGTCCTTCAAGAAAAATTCTTGGACTTTGACTCAGTAGACATGGGGGCAGAGCTGCTACTGGCTCTCCCTGTGACTAGCCGCTCACAAGGCGCCCGGGAGGGATGGTGGGTTCTAGCCCTGGCCCACCACCCCAGCAGAGCCTCGCAACAAGCCAGACGACCCCCACTCCATGAGGGCCTCCATTTTCCACATCCGACTTCTCTCTCGTCAGACCTCCACCCAGCAGACCAGCCTATCAGCGCCCGACTCGCGTGAGCGGTTCATCAATAAATGCTGGACTTAGAGATGCCTACAAGAGTATGTTCATCAATAAATGCTGGACTTAGAGATGCCTACAAGAGTATGCTACCTGCACAGCAGAGCCTGGCAAGCTACCCGTGTTGTATTTGATATATATGCCAAATACCAGTAACAATTATAGACCTCATTCCGGAATGGATTGAGGCTCTTTATGTTCCTGGAGCAAGCAGATGCCTTGGGCTCTACTAGCATGAGACAGGACATATGGAGATGTTACTGGGGCCCGCTCGAGCAAATCGATGATGAACGGGAAGACAGTGACAAGAAAAATTCTTGGATAAAATATGATTGTCCAGGGCTGGAGTGATAGAACAGCGAATAGGGTGTTGGCATCCATCCCCGCTATCCCAAATGATAAACTGATTATTGCCAAGAGTACTTCCTGAGCGCAAAGCCAGGAGTAACCCCTGAGCATTGCCAGGCATGACCCAAAAAGCATGTATATATTATACATATAATATATGCATATAATATATATAATTCATATATATGTATATGAGATTTCCCAAATACTGAGGTCATCTCTATTCTTCCCGTCCCTCACCCAATGCTGCCTAATTAACGTCTCCAAAACTGTACACTTGCATCAAAATTCATTACACCTAAGGTAAAGGATGGGTTGTGCTTGCCTGTGAGTCAGAGGTGGGCTGGAGTTGCTTCACCTCAGGTCCAGGTAACGCAGGACCAGCCTGGGAGCAGCTGGCGATGAGTGGGGAAGCGGCCATGTCTCAAACTCAGTCCCTGAGAGCTGCTGCTCCTCCTGGCCCGCCATCCTCCTCTTTGTCAACATCATGCAAACTTCTTGTTACGTTCCTGTCCCCAGGGTGGCTCTGGAAGGTTCCAGACACAACCTCAAGGGGCTGTCATCCAACAGCTTCACAGGCATGACCATGAGCACTGCTGCTCTTCACACGACAGGTTGGTCAGCAGGGAGCCGCGCCCTCAAGCCCAGGATCGATTCCAGGCCTGCCAGAAGGGCCCAGGACTCCTCAGCCCCTGAGGAGCGGTGCTGCTTCTCCCCAGGGCTGTTTTCCTCTTTCCAAAGAGTCACTTTGCAGTGAAGGTCCAGGATTCCCGGCTAATGCCCCGGCCGCACCCTGCACACCACTCGGGGTCCTCCCTGGGGTGGACAACAGGGATCTGCTCTCATCTCAAGCCTCAAAGGGTTTGCCGGGCCTGACTGAGAAGCAGGGGCCTGCCATGCTGGTCTGTGTGGGTGGCATAAATCATGCCATGGGAAGTGTCCCCGGTGCTCATTGCTGACACCAGGGCTGTGGGGCGGATGGTCTGGGTCCTGGACATGGCGGCTCCTGGTGGAGTCTCAGCATTGTTCACTTCTGCTACCTGGCAGCAACTCCGCAACAGTCTCAACGTTACCGCTGCAAATGTTCATGCTTCATGAAATGCAGTTGTTGTTGTTGTTGTTGTTGTTGTTGTTGTTGTCGCCGTCGTCGTCGTCGTTGTTGTTGTTGTTGTTGTTGTTGTTGGGCCTCTCCTGTTGAAAGAAGAGGAAGACTTGGTTTCCCCTGGCTGATTGCCAAGAATGGCTCTTTTTAGCTGTCACTATCCTCTGTTCTTCCTGCAACTCCGAACTCCTTCCCTTCTCTCCCCCCCCCTCCCCTGTCCTTTTCCTTCCCCTCTTCTCCTCTTTTCTCCCCTCCCCCCTCCCATCCCCAATCCCTCCCCCTCCTGTACCTCTCTCTCTCTCTCTCTCTCTCTCTCTCTCTCTCTCTCTCTCTCTCACACACACACACACACACACACACACACACACAGAGGAAGTCCATAGTTTCCCAAGGCCATACCCTGAAACAAATGGATAAATTATGCCCCAGGCCTGGGGCAGGCACACAAGAGGCCTGATAACAACAGGCTGCTCCAAGGCAAAGAGGTAAATAAGCAACTTGAAGATCTTAAATAAGCAGAAACTTCTGAGGAAGAGACCAGCCCCATCAACCTAATTGGAAGTACAGGATGTTAGTCTTATCTTAGCAACTTGAAAGGGCCCTAAATTAACAGATCATCTGTGAGGAGCTCATGGGAATCCCCAAATACTTTATAATAGCCCCATGGGCTTGATTAGAAACACAGACCCAACTCTCCTTCAAAAACCTTTACACCATGAGCCAGAATCTTAACTTGGTTCTCTGCTAAGTTCTACCTAAGTTCCTATCAGTTTCTCCTCTTTGTTTTCATGAAACATCTGCCTGTTTCCAACCCTGAGTCTAGAGTAGTTATTTTCCAAGTCTTTGTTCTAGAACCCAGGACTCATGGGCCATCGCAGAGACCCGCCCTGCTTGCATCCACGGTGGGTGCTCAAGAGCCATGTGTGCTGGGTCAGGAGAAGAATCAGACCTAGGACCTCAAACAAGGGATGCTTGTGCTCTGCCACGGGAGCCAACCCAGCCTCAGGTTTGCTCTCCTTGGGAGAGAACAGAACAAAGATCAACAAAATTTTCAGACCTGGGGAGTTCATATTTTTTGCTTGTGTGGAGTTGATGCAGGCAGGTAGATAAGAGACCCCATGGCAATGGAGTCCTAGGAAGTAATACAATGAATAGTGCCAAGGCTGCATAAAGCCCACCTTGCAGACAGAGGGGCCAAGGAAGGCCTGATAAGATTTCACCCGGCACTGAGAGACCCAGAGAGGGCTGGACCCTGCCTGCGCCACCACAAAGGAAGGGAGGTGCGCTTGAAGTAGTGGAGAAAGTTACGCTGGGTTCAAAGCTCAGTGGGAAGCCAGGAGGGGGCTCGGAGTGATAGCACACCGGGTAATTTGCCTTTATGCTGCCACCGGGGTTTGATTCCTGACATCCCAAGTGGTTCACTGAGTTTACCAGGAGTGATTGCTGAACACTGCCGAGTGTGGGCCAAAACAAAACAAAACAGAAAAGAAATGGAAGTCAGGGGAGGTTCAGAACAGAGTGCCAGGGATCTGGAAAAAATCTCTCTGGCACAGGGAGTTGTAGAAAGGCAGGAGAGATTCAGGCTCACAATAGTGACCTAGTGAGGTGACACAGGCTCATTCTACCCCTGGAGCCCTCACAGGACACCCCTCTCCCCAGGCCACACCCTTTGGCCAGACCTGCATCCTACATCCGCACAGCCTGTTTCACATCTAGCTCGTGACCGGCCTGACTACAGTCTCGTAAGAGCAGGAGCTTATTCCCTCATCTCTGAATCCCAACACAAGATCAGACTCATAACTGAAGATCAGACTCATAACTCATTACTCATGAGTTTGTGACTCCAGTTTTTCTCAAACCATTTAAAATTAACACTAAGGGGACCAGAGAGCTAGTACGGCAGGTAGGGCATTTGCCTGCACCAACCAGACCTGGGTCCCATCCCTGGCACTGCATGTGGTCTCCTGAGTACCGCAAAGAGCTAATTCTGAACACAGAGCCAGGGCTAAGCTCTGAGGACAGTTGGAAGTAACCACAAAAAAAGTTTTTTTCATTAAAATATAATTGGACTTAAGGCCTGAGAAAGTCAGTCACTGAAACTCTTCAAATGCCAAAGGATGGCCTCACCCTGCCCCATACTTAAGTATACACAAACAGCTTCGGTTATAATGGCGTAAGGGAGCACCAGCCTCTCCACAGTGAGGTGACTGTAAAGGGTGATGGTTGCTTTGGTAATACCTAAAGTAATGATACTCAGGTCAGATCCCCTTTGGGACCAGCATGAAAGCAGCATGCAGACACCCAAGAAATTCTGACAGACACTTGGAGAATTCTCCCACTGGAGAATTTTTATTACAAAAGGTTGCCCGGAAGGGTCTGGGCAGGTCATGCCCTGCCAGGGTAAGCCAGTCCACACTCCACTCCCTAAGCTAAGTGCTCGAAAGAAATACAACTTTTTCTAACTTGCACAATCTTGCAGGAAGGATTTTGGCAAGGCTGGTCCATGTCATTAAAGACTTGAGTGGGGCGGAGCGATAGCCCAGCGGGTAGGGTGTTTGCCTTGCACACGGCCGGCCCATGCCAGCTAGGGTTCAATCCTCGGCATCCCATATGGTCCCCCAAGCACCGCGAGGAGTGATTCCTGAGTGCAGAGCCAGGAGAAACCCCTGAGCATCGCCGGGTGTGACCCAAAAAAGCATAAATAAATAAATAAATAAATAAATAAATAAATAAATAAATAAATAAATAAATAAAAGACTTGAGTGGGGGCTATTACACAGGTTAAGGTTTAGTGACATCATTGTGAGGTATAATAATTATCACAAATGGGGGCCGGAGTGGTAGCACAGCAGGTAGGGCATTTGCCTTGCACACAGCTGACCTGGGTTCGATGCCCGGTATCCCATATTGTCCCTCGAGCACTGCCAGGAGCAATTCCTGAGCAAAGAGCCAGGAGTAACCCCTGAGTGTCACCGGGTGTGACCCAAAGAGCAAAAAAAAAAATCACAAATGGACTCTCATTGATCTAAGTTTTGATCATTGCATTTGTCTTTGTGTGGTAAGATACAATATGAAGTAAATCTGTGCCTACAAGAGAGCAGGCTGGAGTGGTGGGGAGGGAACTGGGGACATTAGTGGAGGGAAGTGCACACTGATGGTGGGATTGGTGCTGGAACATTTAATATTGGTGCTGGAACACTGCTGTTGGAATATATGAGTATATATGACTGGCGTGGTGGCTGGGAAACTGGGGACACTTGTTGAGGGAAGGGCGCACTGGTGGTGGGATTGGTGTTGGAATATTTGATATTGGTGTTGGAATATTTGATATTGGTGTTGGAATATATGCCTGAAATAACTGTATCATGAACTACTTGGCAAATAATGTTTTTGGGGCCGAAGTGATAGCACAGCAGGTAGCCCATTTGCCTTGTACACGGCTGACCCGGGTTCGATCCCGGCATCCCCTATGGTCCCCCCGAGCACTGCCAGGAGTAATTCCTGAGTGAAGAGCCAGGAGAAACCCCTGAGCATCACCTGGTGTGACCCAAAAAAAAATAAGTAAATTGATAAATAAGTGATGTTATAATTTAAAAAAGAATTGTTTGATGCAACTGTGTCCAGGATCATCTAGGAAGACCAGGCAGAGCTGAGGCCATATGAAATAGGATATTGAACCTGGGTCTTGGGGCTTTGTTAGGGTCTTGCATGTGCCCTAAGTGCAGTCTGAGCTATCTCCCCAGCTCTAATCCAACCTCCAAGGTGAATGATAATCCTCCCTACTTTACCACAAGGCCCCAGCAATAAATCAAATACTTAAGCCAAGGAAAATAAAGATGGCCCCTTTCTGATGAAAGTCTCGCCAACATGGCAGGTCTACAAACAAATCAGAGAGCCCGGCCTTATCCCAACCTGCCTGGCATTCAGGCCCACAAGAAAGCAAACCCAGGCATGACCAGGATGTTTCCTGCCCAGGCCGGCATGACGACAGGAGGACCCGGTGGTTGGCGTGCCTGAACTAGAGTCTCAGGCTAGAAGGAGCAGGGAGTTTTCTAAACAAGGAAAGTGGAACATGACGGCCTTGGTCCCTGAGACCTTGGACTCACACACAGCGTTCAGAGTGCAGGGCCTTTGTTTTGAAATTATGCAGAGGATTTAATGACTTAATACAATTTAAAATGATTAGGGCATTGAACTGCCAGGCCAGCTGGCTGAGAATCCCCAGGAAGGACTCCCAGGGCTCCTGAGAAGTGCTTAGGAAATCTAAAATAAAACTAAACCCAAAAATGTGCATAAAGAGCCACAGATGCGGCTTGGCGGTAGAGCATCTGCCTGTGGAGGCATCATAGTGGATGTGATTTGTTAGACGGACTCACAGAGCTCAGGGAAAGTCACACTCCTTGTAGCACAGAGAAAGGCTTCAGACGGAAATCAGCTTGAGTAGAGGACATAGCTTCATGTTTGCCCTCATCCGTGTGCTAGCCAGCAAATCCAATTCTCCCCAAAGTGATGCCTAGATTTACGCCGGTCCTCAACTCCAGATGGCCAGAAAGTAACTGATTTTCACTGCATTGAGTAGATTTCAACACAAAAGACAGACTCTGGCTAGGTTCATGTCTGAAACAAGCCTGCTTGTCAGAGGCATAAGAAATTTCTTAGATTCTTTGGCAAATGGATCAACTTTGTTTTGCAGAAGTGTCTGAAGTTGGTAGAATTTAAGTGAAAATAAAATGTTACTCTGAATAAAAAAAGATTAAATTCTCATCTAAGAAAAGGCTTTGTCACCTCTTCCACAAATCTCTCTCCACCCCCATTTCTCTCTCTCTCTCTCTCACACACACACACACACACACACACACACACACACACACACACACCACACACACAGAGTTCTTCCAGAAGAAATAAACTATCATAAAATACCAATGCTGATGATGTTTAAACTGCAACAAAGGTCCCTTAGTAACAAGGGACAGAACTTAAGGAAGAAACCCTGACTTTCCTGTGAGGGCTCCTAAACATTAGAAGGTCCATTACATTCACCCCTAACCTTAATCCCTTCCTGGATGACACAGCTCCACTAAACATCTCCATGTCCTCACCTTCCGTGTCCAGGGCCTTGCAGAGACTCTCATGAGAGTGACCGCCATGGGAGAACATGTCAGCAATGGGCCATCTCAAGCGAAATGCAGGCAGGAGCTAAGAGTCTCAGGCAACCCTGGGGACTGTACCAATGGGAGCATATAAAAGAAGCTTCAACTTCCAACTTCCGTTTCCTTCTCTGAAGTTCCCCGGCCAGCTCTCACCACACTCAGCATCACTGAATCAGGATGACTGGCACAAACGTGACTGGAAACTGCCAATGGGAGCCCGCATACAAGCATACATGGCAGCTAGTACCACAGCATGTTCGCAGAAGGGACCAGGTGATCTCACTTAGGGCAGTAGTGTCGTGTGTGGGGCTCTGGCTCCCAGGAGGCATTCGTCCTACACCTCCTGCAGAGACGGTGGCTCTTCCGGGTTTTTAAAAAAAAGGGCATTATATGAATCAAAGGCTGATTCAAAAGTCAGAATCCAGGCTGTTGGATTCTGGACCAACCAAAGAGCAAACATCATCCAAATAGCAGGGACTAAAGAGCAGAAGAGTCAAGCAGGAAGTCCCCCTCCTCAGCCCCTTCCTTGCAGGTAATCATCTTGTGGGATATTTTTATTTTGTTAATTTTAAATGAAATTCACTTATATCACTTGTCCTCCAGTTACTCGAGCAGGCACCAGTAACATCTCCATACATCCCTGTCGCTAGTGTAGCCCCAGGGCATCTGCTCGCTCCAGGAACACGAAGAGCCTCAAACCATTCGTTCAGGTCATGGGAATGAGGTCTATAATTGTTACTGTTTTGGCATATCAAATACAACACTGGTAGCTTGCCAGACTCTGCCTTGTGGATGGGGATACTCTTGTAGTAGGTAGGCTCTCAGTTCGTGCATTTACTGATGAACCATGCAAAGTGGCCACTCAATACAGGGAGAGATCGGCTTTTCTCTTGGGTGGAGCTCTGACAAGCTGTTGAGTCCAGATGTTGAAAATGGCTGCCCTCATGGTGCGGGGTGGTGAGGGGAGGGAATCCTCTGGCTTCTTGCGAGGCTCTATTGGGATGACAGGCCAGGGCTAGAATCCGCCTTCCCTCCTGGACACCTCATGATGAGCTGAGCACAGGGAGAGCCCGTAGCAGCTCTGCCCCGTGTATCTGTGCCTCTCAAATGCACTATAAAATAGATAAAAGTGTCCTTTCTGTTTTCAGGTAGTTGCAACTAGCACTTAAAATCCCCAGGGTTTTGTGGTGGTTGCTGCGTTGGTGTTCAGGATCAGGGCTCTCTCCAGCCTCTGGAGAGAGGCATTCCTGGCAGTGCGCAGGGGACCATATGTGGTGTCAAGGATCCAACTCGGGTTAGACTCTACGAGGTCAGTGCCCTACCTTGTTCACTAGCTCTTCAGCTCCACCACATTATTTTTAATTGTTTCCCTTCACTTTACATTATCATCTTCATTGTCATCGCAATGACCAGGGCCCACACTCTTGATTATGACTGACTTGTACCACTCCTTAAAGTTACTAACACTTGGCTGTAGATTGAACTCATGGGCCCACCTCCAGTGCCTGCAAGGCAGAGTCTACCCTGAGGCATCCCTGCCCACCCCCTAACTGTTTTCAAATGGGCTGGGATATAATGGTTGTTGCCTACATCAATTTATCATTCAAAACAAAAGCTATAATCAGTTCAGAGGGCTATTATTTGCCAAGAGTTTGCAAGCTTTAATCATTTCACACCTGCAACATGCCAATTATTGCTCCTGGACCTTTACAAAAATAAGTTGTTGAGTCCTGATAACCCCGTGAAGGTGGAACAAGTGTCTTGGTTTTATAGATGAGGACACCAAAGCACAGAGAGCCTGAGTCACAATGTCAGCATCACACAGCGAGGAAGGAGCCTAGTAACAACTGGGGAGCTGCAAGGACAGAAATGTGACTCCAGGTCTCCTTAACAGCAAGTCATCTTGGTACCGTCAGAACCGTTTTGAAAGTATTTCACACACACACACACACACACACACACACACACACACACACGTCAACAGTTAGGAAATGCCACATGTAGCTGAGCTGAAAGTCTAGAGGTAAAGGGCTCTCCCTGGCAGGCAGAGCAGGGGGCCCACTAAGCGCCTTTATTACTCAAATCACATTATAACATTGCCACTCATTGCGACTCACACCCAGCTCCCATCTGGCATCTCCAACACTGCTCCCAAGAGATGGGGGTGTCAAGGAATTGGGGGGCCGGGTCTTATGGCATTAGCACAGGTCCTAGGCAGTGATGAACCATGTCCTGGATCACCACTGAGAGTCTGAGCTGGTGCTGCCGAGGACGAGGGTACCGTTGTCAGAGCTGAGGGAAGCACAGAGCAGATGGCGTGGTGAGATGCTCCTATGACTGAGACTTATAGGAACTGGGTCTCTAACTAGGACACCTGTTTGAAAGCAAGGGAAGACGATAAATGGGGCATCAGCCACCCAGCTACAACTAGGTCAAGCATCGGAGCAGTAAATACTCACTATTATTTCTGGCTAAGGAAACAAGGGAATTATTTTTCCAAAATGATTTTCTAGTGTAAAGAAAACACATAAAAGGAGACTGCTGGGGGCTGGAGCGATAGCCCAGCGGGTAGGGCATTTGCCTTGCACGCGGCTGGCCCATATGGTCCCCGAGCACCACCAGGAGTAATTCCTGAGTGCAGACCCAGGAGAAACTCCTGAGCATCACCGGATGTGGCCCCAAAAAAAAAAAAGAGAAGACTGGTGGGGTCACATAAAAGATGCTAAAAACAATACATCTGTGCTTGGAGGTTAAGAACTGTGGCTTGTTTGTTTTAATCCCAAACTATCATCATTTTCTAGAAAATTGAAATTTGATTAGCCACCTAATGTGATAAATTAAAGAATGATGAATTACAGAATTCTAAACAGGAAATAAGAAGGAAAATAAATGATAGAATGATTGAGAATTGCAGGTAGACTAACGGAATAAAGATCGAATTAAAAAACAAATAGAATAATGGGTGACCGGTAAAGAATGAAGCTACAGCACTAAGTCCTGTCTGCTGTTTTCATCCTAAACAGCTCGGTGGATTTGAAATCACAATTTTACCTTTTTATATACATATGTGAAGTGAACACTAAATAGTCATAGCTTTCCCAAGATCAGTTTCTACAAAGCTACCTCTGGGCTGGAGGCAGTACAGAAGGGAAGGACCTTACCTTGTATTCACCCAGTCCCAGTTTGATCCCCAACACTCTGTGGTCCCCTGAGCCCTGTTAGGAGTGATCCCTGAACACAGATCAAAGAGCACCACTGGGTGTGGAAGAGGAGAAAGAGGAAGGGGGATGATGAGGAGGAGGAGACAAAGAAGACGACAACGACGATGATGACAACGACAATAAAGAAGAAGAAGAAGAAGAAGAAGAAGAAGAAGAAGAAGAAGAAGAAGAAGAAAAGCATAAATTTCAATTGCCAATTGATTATTATTTTTAATAACCAATTTCTTTGTTGAAATAAATTGAGAGAGGAGAGAGAGAGAGAGAGAGAGAGAGAGAGAGAGAGAGAGAGAGATGCATGTCCAAGCCGGACACAGGCCTCTCCAGAAGGGAACAGCAAGCTCTGCTTTTGCAGTCTTGTAATCCAGCAGATGTCATTCCACTGCATTCACACAGATTTTTAATTCAACACCGAAACGTGCAAAGCAATGGAAAGCAGGTGTTTTTTTATATTGTCAGTGACTTTAACACTCACAGGTCTCTTGGCTATATGCTGAAACACTTTAGTTTGCAGCCCCAGGTGCTTAAGGCCCCGGAATCTGGTTTCTGTCTTACCTGCAGAAACTGGGGCAGGCGGGCAGGAGCACCGGGGTCTGGGGCAGGACGATGCAAGCAGGGCTGGATACGCCGCTGCACCTAGACAGAGAAAAACTCCACACAAAGTCGAGGCTGCTTGGGAGGTGAAGAAAGGAGCTGACCAGGTACCCGCCCCGCTCCAGATGACCACCAGCGCCACAGGAGCCTTTGGCGCTGAGCTACGCCACAGAGCATGGCAAGGAGCGCCACCTGCAGGCGATTCGTCGGCATCGTCCCTGGCCAATGAGCCACTGGAAATTTACTTAACAGAACGTGGAGATATTAGAAGGGACAGACTTTGTTTCTTTGAAGATCATCCACCACCCGCGACATCGTGCTCACGGGCATCACCTCCGTGAAAAATCAGTGGATCAAGTCCTCATCAGGAAGAATGAAATACCCAGTGACGAGGAAACAGCTCACAGGCGTCAGAAACGGCCTGTTTGGGGGGGGAGGGAAAATCAGACATTTTCTAGTGTTGTAGATAAGGCGACAAGACGCGGCTGGCAGGTGTCTGTGAAAGCGATGAATGATCAGTTCTCTCATGAGGAACTCGCCATTTGCTGTCTCATAGGCCTCGCTCACAAGGGTGTGTCTGTCCGGCTCAGGGACAAGTTGAGGCTGGGGGGCCCAGCTTCAGGATTCCCACCTCCGGGTCGAAGTTCTGTGGCTAGAATTTAGAGCTCATGTTTTCAGTGCGGGGTCTGTGCGTTAGATATATGGCTACATAGAGTTCAGAAAAAAAATACAGTGGATCCCTGTGGTCATGGCAAGATGGGATGGCAAGCCTTATTCCATTTAAATGATGATGATGATGATGATGATGATGATGATGATGATGATGATGATGATGATGATGATGATGATGATGATGATGATAACAGGGGCCAGAGAAATAGTAGAGGTCAGTATCCAGCTAACTCTACTTTGAATCCCCCAATGACATACAATTCCCCTAGGCACCACCAGGGGTCACTCCTGAGCACAAGCCAGACTTCTGCACACCCCCACCTCCAAGAATACCAATACAGGAATAAATAAATATAAACATACCTTTGTTCTTTGTTTATTTTAAACTTCTAAGAAAAACTAAAGGTCTTGAAATATCAACTCATACATTCTGAATTATTTTTAAAAGATATTCAAAAAATAAAATTTGGATTTTACAGATCCCAAAGTTACCTTTTGTGTGTGTCTGGGAAGTGGGGGCTGGGGTGGGGGGTAATACCCAGAACTGTTCAGGAATCTCTCCTGGTGGGGCTCAGGGGACCACATGTGGTGCTTGGGACTGAACGGGGATCAGCAGCATGGAAGATCAGGGGCCCTACTCACTGTACTATCTCTCTGGTCCTCTTGATGCTATCTTAAGGATTAGACTAACCCTCTGCAGGGGAAATGATGCAGTCTTGGCCACCTGCTGGCTCAGTAAGCATCTCAGGCCACCTCAACAAGAGTGTGCTCGTGGCTACCACCGCTTCTCTCAGCCGCTGACCAAGGAGGACAAGAAGGACTTGGAGAAGCTGATTATGCCCAAAATGGGGAGTGGGTCCTTTCCTGAAAGGAGACCTGAGAGGTGTGAGAGACAGCACAGAAGGTAGGGTATGTGCAGGTATGGTATGTGCACGCGGCCCACCTGGGTCCAATCCCTAATCCTTCATGAGTTCTCTTAGCACACCAGGGAACACGGAGCCAGGAGTATGAAATACATCACTTGTATCAGTGTCCTCCTGTTGTTCATCGATTTGCTCGAGCGGGCACCAGTAACATCTCCATATGTCCTGTCACATGCTAGTGTAGCCCAAGGGCACCTAATCGCTCCAGGAAGATGAAGAGCCTCAAACCATTCCTTCAGGTCATGGGAATGAGGTCTATAATTGTTTATATATATATCATGCAATTAATGCAGTCTTTCTATATCTGTCTTTTTCCTTCTGGCTAATTTCACTCAGCATGATCCTCTCCATGTCCATCCATTTATAGGCAAATTTCATAACTTCATTTTTCCTAACAGCTGCACAGTATTCCATTGCGTAGATGTACCAAAGTTTCTTTATACAGTCATCAGTTCTAGGGCACTCTGGTTGTTTCCAGGTTCTGGCTATTGTGAAAAGTGCTGTTATGAAAATAAAAAGTGCAGATGGTATTTCTGTTGTGTGTTTTTGGCTTCCCAGGGTATATTCCCAGGAGTGGTATGGCTGGGTTGAACAGGAGATCAATTTCTAGTCTTTGGAGCAATGTCCATATTGTTTTCCAAAAGACTGTACCAGTCAACATTCCCACCAACAATGGATGAGAGTCCCTTTCTCCCGCATATCCATGAATCGGCTTTTCTCTTGGGTGGCGCTCTGACAAGCTGTGGAGTCCGGATATGGAGTCCCTCATGGTACAGGGATCGTCTGACTTCTTGCGAGGCTCTATTGGGATGGCGGGCCAGGACTAGAACCCACCTTTTCTCCCGGATGCCTCATGATCGACTGAGCACAGGGAGAGCTGGTAGCAGCTCCATCCTGTATATCTGTGTCTCTGCAAAGTTATTGATAGCTGGGTTTTAGGCATACAATATTTCTGTATGCATGTATTTCATTCATCTGGAGAGACACAGATGAAATGAATGCATACAGAAATATTGTATGCCTAAAACCCAGCTATCAATAACTTTGCAAATCACAGTTCTTTAAAATAACATCCCTGAGCATCGCTCAGTATAGCCAGGAAAGAAAGAAAGAAAGAAAGAAAGAAAGAAAGAAAGAAAGAAAGAAAGAAAGAAAGAAAGAAAGAAAGAAAGAAAGAAAGAAAGAAAGAAAGAAAGAAAGAAAGAAAGAAAGAAAGAAAGAAAGAAAGAAAGAAAGAAAGAAAGAAAGAAAGAAAGAAAGAAGGGAGGCAGGCAGGCAGGCAGGCAGAAAGAAAGAAAGAAAGAAAGGAAGGAAGGAAGGAAGGAAGGAAGGAAGGAAGGAAGGAAGGAAGGAAGGAAGGAAGGAAGGAAGGAAGGAAGGAAGGAAGGAAGGAAGGAAGGAAGGAAGGAAGGAAGGAAGGAAGAAAGAAAGAAAGAAAGAAAGAAAGAAAGAAAGAAAGAAAGAAAGAAAGAAAGAAAGAAAGAAAGAAAGAAAGAAAGAAAGAAAGAAAGAAAGAAAGAAAGAAAGAAAGAAAGAAAGAAAGAAAGAAAGAAAGAAAGAGAGGAGGAGCAGAGGAGAGACAGGAGAGAGGAGAGAGAGGAGGGAGAGGAGGGAGAGAGGAGGAAGAGGAGGGAGAGGAAAGAGAAAAGAGTGCTCTTACAAAAGAAATAAGAGCTTTGCTGGCTTTGCTTCCACAGAAACTGTTCGCTCGCTTATTCATACCTTCAGTGATAGGTGCTGAGTCACTATTAGGCGCTCCACAAAGGATCAGTCATTCAGAGAACATTATAGGGCCAGGTATGTGGCTCAGGTCAAAGCACGTGCCTAACATGCATGAGACCTGGGTTCAATCCCACCAAAAAAAATATGCGGTTGGCCTCTCCCTGTGACCCACCCCCTGTCTTCCCGACATGTCGATCTCCTCAAAAAGAGCCCTGCACCCATGTCTCCAGCTCAGGCTGCCAGAGGATGAGAGTTAAGAAAGCAAGATAAAGTTACAATTAAAACAATGCCTCAGACTCAGAAATCAACACCCCAGCAATGGACCCACCTCGTATGAGAATGGGCTTTTCAGATCAGATGTGAAGTTACTCAGCAGAGGGTTGGAATGATTCATTAACAAAGGAAGGGCTGGAGAGAGAGCACAGACGCTAATGCATTTGCTTTGCATGTGGCTGACCCTAGTCTGATCTCTGGCCCCACACAGGGTCCTCCAAGCATGCCAGGAGTGATCCCTGAGCACAGTCAGGTGTGGCCCAAGGGAGGGAAATAGAAACAAAGGAAGGGTGGAACTGAGGTAGGTGTGAACACCTTCATGCCACACCAAAATTCATTCTACTGAATGTCCATAAATATAAGAAAACAAGGCTTTGAAGATGTCCTTCTTTTATGAGAGTATATTTTGAGGCAGTAATAGAAGAGGATTCGGAACCTCTGTTGTACGGGTGCTGTGGAAGGATGATATGGCGATATATTTAAAGCAGAGAGCCGACACTGAAAGCTTGAGCTCTAAATTCCAACGCAGGACTTCAGAATGTTTCTGTCAAGGGGGCAGGCAGAGAGGGGGAGAAGGGGAGTGGGGAGGGAACACTAGTGGAGGGAAGTTGACACCGTTGGTAGAATTGGTGTCAAACTATTGTATGCCTAAAATTCAGCTATCAATAACTTCCGCAAATCACAGTTCTTTAAAATTAAAAATAAATTAAGTATATATAGATTGAAGGGATAGAACAGAAACTTTGACAAGGAAGAAATTCGAATGGCCAAAAGGCATATGAAAAAATGCTCATCATCACTAATCATCAGAGAGATGCAAATCAAAACAACAATGAGATATCACCTCACACCACAGAGAATGACCCATATCCAAAAGGGTAAAAGCAACAAGTGCTGGCGTGGATGCGGGAAAAGGGAATTCTCATACATTGTTGGTGGGAATGACGACTTGTACAACCTTTCTGGAAAACAATATGGACATTCCTCCAAAGACTAGAAATTGAGCTCCCTTTTGACCCAGCCATACCACTCCTGGGAATATACCCTGGGAAACCAAAAACACACAGCGGAAACACAATCCGCACTTTTATTTGCATAGCAGCACTATTCACAATAGCCAGAACCTGGAAACAACCAGTATGCCCGAGAACTGATGACTGGATAAAGAAACTGTGGTACATCTACACAATGGAATACTATGCAGCTGTTAGGAAAAAATGAAGTTATGAAATTTGCCTATAAATGGATGGACATGGAAAGGATCATGTTGAGTGAAATTAGTCAGAAGGAAAGAGAGAGACATAGAATGACTGCATTTGTTTACATGACATAAATATATCAGGTGGTCTTACCAAAAGTGGAAATTATGGCAAACATGAGGGAGTCAGAGGTTAGGTAAGACAGAGAAGGGAACATGTGTGAATAAATGTCGAAAGGTCTGATACCAACATAGAACTGAGCATTAAATACAGGCAAAAAATGCACATGATGGCTTCCAA
Source organism: Cryptotis parvus (assembly GCA_021461705.1). Classification (NCBI taxonomy): domain Eukaryota; kingdom Metazoa; phylum Chordata; class Mammalia; order Eulipotyphla; family Soricidae; genus Cryptotis; species Cryptotis parvus. The sequence goes on along the minus strand of JAJIBD010005035.1, from coordinate 113,242 downwards.
GTGTATGTAGTGCAACCCACAACGTGTAGGAGAAGGAAGGGAGAGAGAGGGAGAAAGAAAAGAGATAAAGAACCTGCCATTTAGGCAGGCTATGGGAGGGGGAGGGAATTGGGGACAGTGGTGGTGGAATATGGGCACTGGTGGAGGGCGGGTGCTGGAACACTATGTGACCGAAACCTCCAAACATGAACAACGTTGTAATTGTATATCTCACGGTGGTATAATAAAGTATTAATTTAAAAAAAAAGCCTGAAAAAAACAGATGGCACGTGACAGGGTCAAATGGAAACATTACTGGCGCCCGCTCGAGCAAATCGATGAATAACGGTATATCAAGTGATCAAGTGATCTTTCTATATCTCTGACTTGTGCTTGGAAAAAAAAAAAGACTTCAAAAACTGAAATCATAAAGATAGGTAAGTATCAAGGAAGTACTATGCAGGGATGGGGCAAAAAAAAAGGAAGAACTATGTGTAAAAAGGAAATTAAGATAAAATATTTTAACTGTAATAACGTCTGGTACCTTTCCATCCCAGCACCATAGAGATCTGGACGGCTAGCTAGCCAGCCAGCAAAGACCCGTGGCAAGTCCAACCTGTGGTGTGGCGCCACCTGCTGGCAAGTTGTGTTCTCTAGCTGAAAACCAAGACAGCCGAACTTTAAATTCTGAGATCTGCCAATTCAGCATCAATCTTCCATTCCAAGAATCCGCAATTTAATTAATTGACCTAGACGTTTGCCAGGAAATGGCAAAAACTAGATAGGCAGGCAGGAGATACATACATACATACATACATACATACATACATACATACATACATATTTTAAGAGTATATTCTTTCAGTCAGCAGTTCCATCGCTGGTCCTGCAGCTGAAGCCAAGGGTCACCTCCTTACTAGGTCCTCAGCATTCCTCCCTCTACCTGTAAGGTCTCAGATGAAAAATCTGAAATATGTATTTTTCTGATGCTACCCATGAAAAACAGAAAGGGAAATAGGAAAACCTTTGTCGACATCCTCCTCTAAATCTCTGGATCCTCCAGGAAACAGGGAATAGAAGAAAGAGTCCTTTCAACTATTCTTTTACTTTATTACTAATTATATTGCTATTATCAAGTATTATTTTATGCCCATCTTCCAGCAGTACCTACAGCAGTGTAAATGCAGACCTGCTAAAATACCCAACAATGAAGAATCAGCAATCTTTTATAAAACAGATCCAAACCTATTGCAGCAATGTCATTCAATCATTGAAAATGTCCCAGTTTATGGAGCTAAAAAAACACAGTACAGTGGGTAAGGCACTTGCCTTGCACTGGGTCCACCCAAGCTGTCTCAATCTCCAGCATCCCACATGGTTCCCTGAGCACCATCAGAAGAAATTACTAAGCTTGAACCAAGAGCACTGGTTCAACCCCTAAGCACTGCCAGGTGTGACCCAAAAACAAACAAAGAAAAAGAAAGAAAAAGAAATGTCTGCGTTCGGCCCTGAAAGTGCACAACCGTAGGTGTTTTCTTGCATGTGACCAACCTTGGTTTTGTCCCAGGCACCCACATGTCTTCTGAACCCCACCAGGAGTAACCCCTAAACACAGAGCTAGGAATAAACTCTGAGCACCATCCTATGTGGCCTAAGAAAACAAAACAAAATTAAGAAATTCTCAAGTTCATATTTGGCACCCAAAACAAAATGCTTTTTCTATTGACCAAAATGGTATCAAGCATCCAGTGAGAAATGAAAAAGACAGAGTTTCAAGGCAATATAAACAGGGTCATACCTGCTTAAGAAAATAATTGCACACAAGTCGCATGTATATTGTTTTCATTTTAAGCAATATACATAAAAATGGTAAAAAAAGTGTATATATAGTGGAACGTAATATTTACTTTCTAAGAGAGTGAGAGAAAGAGAGAAAAGAGATAAAGAACCTGCTATTGAGGCAGATTAAGGGAGGGGGAGGGAACCGGGGACATTGGTGGTGGGAAATGGGCACTGGTGGAGGGATGGGTGCTGGAACACTGTATGGCTAAAGCCCAAACATGAACATTTGTGTAATTGTTTATCTCATGGTAGTATAATAAAATATATTTTAAAGATGAAAAAAAATTAAAATTAAAAAAATAAAAAATATTTACTTTCTACATATTTTCATGCACTTTCTAAATTTTCTGAAATAAATGTCTTACCCATAAGTCTTTAAAAATCTCTATGCTCAAATAGTCTTATGGTAAATATGCTTTTTAATTTTTAAGGAAAGTTAAAATAATAGCAAGAGGTAAGTAACATAGTAGAAACTCTAGGGCAATAAGAAGGAAGAGCTTGTGGAAGGAGAGGAACCAAAAAATTAGGAGTGGAGGGTGGGGTCCCAAAGGCATTCTAGAAGGTGCCTTCAAAGATGACGACACTCCATCATTGCTTGGACCGGTTTTGACTCTTAGCTCCAGAATTAATCACAGCTAAGTGTTTCTAGAACCATCCCAATGCCTAAACGGATAGATCAAAGTGAATATGCAAATATCATCCATTAGTGCTTTGGAGAAATACCTGCATATGCAGATGACAATGGCGGTGTCCTGGGCATCCTGTAATGTGCTAGGGAGGACGAAGACGTCCCGCCCCTTCCTCCAGGGCTTCCAGAGGCCTCTGTGTGCAGGACGGGTGCCAGAGGCAAGCAGGAGCCTGCTGGAGTCAGCCCCTCTCAAGCCCTCGGTCCCCAGCAGAGCTGGGGGCCTTTCCTACGCGCCTCCACCACCTCCTCCATACTCTGGGTCAGGCGGTCCCCAAGATCGTTACCCCAAAGCCAACCCAAGCAACTTGACCTGGATGGATCTGTCAACTCTTCATTCAAACGTTCTTGGCCTGGGAGCCCTCTGGTCCAACGCCACCGTCTGCAGTATATTCTCTGCAGGTCCTTCCTCTCCGCATGGCAGATGGTCTTCCCTTACTGGTCCTGGTCTCGAGGCACAGGAACCCCAATTACAGAGTGAGAATAACTTGTCTCGGTACTAGAACAAGCAAGTGAGTGGCCAACCACTGCCGGCATCCATGTCTAATTATTGTTACCTTTTCTGTACCTACATTTATACATCCTTTCCGTTTTCTAATCCTTATGTTTTAAACCAGTCCCTTGCCCTTAAACCAGAGTTCCTGAAAAGGTTGATTTTTGTTCAGTTTTGTTTGGGGAAGACGGTGGTGGCAGAAGCTGGGGCCACACCTGATGTGTCCAAGAGCTGCTCTTGGCTATCGCTCAGCAGTGAACAGTGTCCTGGTGGTGCTGGGGCGGCAGAGGGTGCCAGAGGCTGGGCCAGGACTGGGAACATGCAGGGTCTTGCTCCCACCCCAAAAAGGCTGATTATTTTAATGGCCTATTTTTAAGTGTTTATATATTTGTTTCTCAATAATTTCGACTTGTTACTGTTTTTCATGCTTTTCATTTTGTTCATTTTAAACATTTCTTTCAGACTATTGCTTTCGCCTCCATCACTTTACCTGGCGACCGTTTGAGCTGACATAGCTCAGCACCATACCAGCCACCGCCAAAGGTCCAGACACAAAGTTTTCCTTTTTTTTTCTTTATCTTCTAGATGACTCATCACTGCCAAGTTTGATTTCCTTAGGTCTAAGGTTTAGTGAGGAGCCCACCTTCACTCGCCAATTGAAATGGGTTTGGTTGTTATGTTGTCATTACATCGAAATTATAGTAAATAATCTGGATTTAGGGGGAAAATATTGTCATCAGAATATTTGTTCTAGGGAGTCTCTTTGATCTTGGAAATCTACAAGTATCCCAAAATCATATTTAAAAAACTTCATTTTGATGGGGTCTAAGAATTGGCAGCAGGGGCCGGAGCGATAGCCCAGCGGGTAGGGCATTTGTCTTGCACGCAGCCGGCCTCTGTTGGCCTGGGTTCAATCCCCGGCATCCCATATGGTCCCCCGAGCACTGCCAGGAGTGATTCCTGAGTGTAGAGCCAGGAGTAGCCCCTGAGCATTGCCGGGTGTGACCCAAAAAAGGCAAAAAAAAAAAAAAAAAAAAAAAAAGAATTGGTAGCAGAGATCAGCTCTCTTTCTCTCCCTCTCTCCCTCTGTCTCTCTCACTCTCTCTCTCTCTATCTTCCTCTTCCTGTCTCTCCCTCCCTCACTCCTCTGTATCTTTCTCCCTCTCCTTCTCTCCCTCTCCCTCTCTCCTTTCTCTCTCTCTCTCTTTCTCTCTCTCTCTCTCTCTCTCTCTCTCTCTCTCTCTCTCTCTCTCTCTCTCTCTTTCTCTCTCTCTCTCTCCTTACAGACAGCACAGCAGCCAGAAGAGAGTCTGGCCAAGACAGAGAGTGAGGGACATGAAGCCTTGGTCATTGGAAACGCAGGAGAGCTGCAGAGCAAGAGTTCCCAGGCCAGCACGTCAGGCCTCATCAGCTACCTGCACCAGGCCTTCCCTCGGGGTGCGACCGACAGTACTTGCCAGTTAAGGAGGCCTTCCCATCCCTCACCTCCTCTTTGGCACCGATTCTGCCAAAGAAGCAGTGCTTTTATGTAATGCTTAAGTAAGTATCAGTGCTGACCTTCTCCAACCTACGTGCCGAATTATAATAGCGTGAGGTACAGCTGAACAAGAGGAAATGCGGCTTAATATCCGAATTGCTCATTCTGAGGGCTGCAAGGAATCTTGAAAATTAGGCCACTCAATGTTAATCATTCTACAGACCAGATGACTAGAGCCTCGTCTAGAGGCCCCTCAAACATTAGATTTGGATAATAGTTTTCACACAGTTGTGTTCCAGCCCTGCAAAGGCTTCTCCTAGGACTGGGAGAGAAAACGTGGCCTGTTCCTTTCCATGAAATTATTGTTCCCCCTGGGAGCCCTTAGCTGAAGGTTTAGTCTCTGAGCTGCAAAAGTTAAAAGGAGGTTGAGGGTCAAAGGCAACAAAACAGAGAAGCAGCCTCCATGTTGGGCTTAGCCACAGCGAGAGTCTGGAGGCTGGAATTCCGGACTAACAGGAAAGGACTGTCCATCCTGTAGGAAGTTCCCAAAGGCCTTCCCAGCAAGAATCGTTAACAAACTCTGGGCTGGCTCAGGACCCTAAGGGAGAGAACCAACCTATCAAAAGCTTCTCGTCCATTTTCTCTCCTCTCCAACCACCGACCAGAGATCAGAAAAAGAAGGGAATGTTGCTGTGTTTGAAGTTCCTGAGTGTTCAGACCCAGCAATCACAAAACTAAAGTCCCTCCAGGACAAAATACGGCAAAGCAGCCTGAGCAAACAGTGTAGATGCAGCAGCGGAGCCAGCTAACAGACGGGGAGGGGGATGGAAAGAGCCTGGCGGGGAGGAAGCAGGAGAGGAGGGAAATTGGGCCGTGTAGGTGGATTCCGGCCCCCTTAGAGCCTGACTTGTTTGTCTGACAACACCGGTTGAAATCAACTCACAGATGGTGCAAGATTCACGCTGGGCACTCTCAAGCTACTGACAGTTCAAAAACTTTATTCTTTTTCACAGAGAGGATCCTGGTGGGGCTCACTAGAGTCACCACCAAAACGATTATTATCTATTGGGTGTAACAGAGAATCACACACACACACACACACACACACACACAGGGTCACATATGCATGACACTGGCATGGCTTTCTCTCCCTCCCTTACCAGCCCTCCCAACACACACACACACACACACACACACACACACACACACACACACAAACCTAAAAAGCAAAGAATAAAGCAACAAAGCAACACACAGTAAAGGACTAAAGAGGCCTCAGAGTCGGCGTCCCCTGCACCATGTCTATCTCCTTCACTCCCAGGGCTCCCTCTCCAGCACAGGAATAGCCCCTGAGCACCTCCAGGTGCAGTCCCCCCCCAAAGGACTACAAGACAAAAGTGACCCAGTAATGCGTGAAGCAAACAAGCCGTGTTGTTAATTCATCGGGAGCGTCTTTGTCATCCGTGGGCGATGGTGCCATTCCCCTTAAGAGGTTATGCTCACACCTAAATGGGGCTTTGCCTCTTTCTGTCGTGTCAGCTATGGAAAGTCCTATCAATCCTTCACAAATACTTTGTGTCCTCGCTGCTCTCAGCTCTAGGTTTCATTTGAAAAATCTGTTGTAGTCCTCTCCAGAATGAACAGAAGATGGTAGCCCACGGTTCATTTTCTTATCAAATCTGAAGATTTACCACTGGTGATATGCCCAACTTTACGATATAAAAATATAAGATATGTCAATATAAATGTTTTTCAAATGCTAGTGACCCATCTCACAAAACACTGATGGTCACTATTGGCAAGCCATTGCATACTTATTACAAGAGATATAAGAATAAAACTTTTTTTCTAGAAATAAAGAGATATAGTTCATAGAATTCTATTGTAAGAATAAACTACTCAAAATGAACTCTTTGAAACCATTTCTGAGGGCAGAACCTTATTCAAGGAGAAGCCCCAACATTTGGCATTCAGACATTTTATTTTCAGTTATCACGTGTCTACGAATCCCTGGGTGCCAGGGGCTGAGACTGGCACTTCTGAACACACTGTTAGACTGGAATATAAAATATTCAAGTTTCCAGCTTACCAATGAAAGAAATGCTAAGAACTGATTTGTGTGCATCACCTGAGGCCATGATGGTTCGAATCCCGGCTCTGCATACGGTCCCTTGATCATCGTCAGATGTGCCAATGAAGCACCACTGGGTGTGGACTACCACCCAAAAAAATAAATTGATTGTGACTTTTGGCAAGTCATACTGCAAGCAGAGTGTTAAATTTGGAGATGTTTCAAAAAAAAATGAGAATCAATGTTTGCTAAAGAATTCTACACTTCACCCAGAAGCAGAATTATATTTATATGTGTGATTGAAATCCGTTAATCCACCAAACACCAACATGGTAAACAGTTTGCAAATCACAGAATCGAGAAAATTCTGTTGGATGGAGTCACTAAAGAAAAGGCACATAAATACACTGAAAGAAAATATAAAGATACATTAAAGAAAATATTAACAAGCAAAGAAGAAAATCCCAAGGATTTTGCTCTCAATTTATTTCTTAATGTCTATTATTATTATGCTATTATTTATTACATGCTGCTTCATTAGACAAAGAGTTGGAAGACACAATGGTTGTATGCCCATTAAATGCCTTTCTTGGCCATCATCTTTGGGGAAAAGAATACCTGAGAAGCATTTCAAGAGAACTTAATTTTGGAAATAAATTTTAAAAAAAACAAATAGGGATCAGAGAGACAGTACAGAGGTTAAGACAATAATGTAGAATGAGGCCGCAACCACCGCTCTAGTTCAAATCCTGGCACCGCTATATGGTATCTGAGCCCCATCAGGCATTGTCCCAGAATGAGGCATGGAGGAAGGAAGGAAGGAAGGAAGGAAGGAAGGGAGGGAGGGAGGGAGGGAGGGAGGGAGGGAGGGAGGGAGGGAGGGAGGGAGGGAGGGAGGGAGGAGGGAGGAAGGAAGGAAGGAAGGAAGGAAGGAAGGAAGGAAGGAAGGAAGGAAGGAAGGAAGGAAGGAAGGAAGGAAGGAAGGAAGGAAGGAAGGAAGGAAGGAAGGAAGGAAGGAAGGAAGGAAGGAAGGAAGGAAGGAGAAAGAAAGAAAAGGACTGGAGAGATAGTATTGGGCTTGCTTAAGGCACTTGCCTTGCATGCAATTTACCCTGGTTCAATTCCTGGCACTAAGGTTGTCTCCAAAGCACAACCAGGAATGATCCCTAAGCACAGAGCCAAAAGTAAGCCCTGAGCACTGCCAGGTGTGGTCCCAAACCTCCCCCAAAAAAATAGATAAAAATATTAATAAATTAAAAAAAGAGGTCAGCACCAAAATTTTTTATCAAGAAAAAAAAGCTAAAAATTAATAAAGGCAGTAGAATACTTCAGTTATCCAAGGTTTCCTCAGTTGGGACCCAAATATCCAGTCAGATCTCTCAAAACATCAGGTAGAAAAAGGTGATATGTGAAAAGCTTCAACTCAAAATACTCCACAAGCCCCAGGCAGAATCCAGAGCCAAGTATACTGCTGGATTTTGTCTTTTCCTTCTTCTTTCTCCATAAGGCTTTTTCAGCCGAGGTTCTGAAACATCTCAATTTTACCAGATTTTCTTCATTTAGCTACTGTTCCTTTCTTTAAGCCCTTTAGCCAAATGCCAGCCTTATTAGAAGTAGAAAGACTGCTTTCCTCACTGTGGCGGAAAAGCCCGATGACTGTTCCTCCCTTACCATTTAATCATTAGTGTTTCATAACTTGGAGGCGGGGTGAAGCCAGATGACCAACACACTAGAACGGTGAGTGCGTTTTGTCACTTGCTTTGATGGTGCAAGGGGAATTACTGCCAATTGAACCATTCAGAGTTTATAAAATACCTTGTATCCCTTGGAGAGATGGCACCCTAAGTAGAAGAAAGGAAAAAAAATCACACCACTGCCAAGAAAATAATTCCACATAGAACTTAAAAGCGAAGAGTATGAAAAGAGACAAATTAGAAAGAATTGTCTCTACTATGGATCCTAATCAAGTATTATCTAGAGAAAATTCACAAGGCATACTTGCTTTTAAAGCCTGTCTTCTCTTGAACACGTATCTTGCGTGCTGGTCCCTATGTTTCTTGGATTATTTTCATCTGGAGAAGCCTGTGTTCTCTCTCTCTCTTTTTTTGGGGGGGGGAGGGTCACACCCGGCAATGCTCAGGGGTTTCTCCTGAGTCTGCACTCAGGAATTACTCCTGGCAGTGCTCGGGGGACCACATGGGATGCCGGGATCGAACCCCGGGCCAGCATGGGCCGGCCGCGTGCAAGGCAAACGCCCCTACCCGCTGGGCTATCATAGCTCCGCCCCAGCCTGTGTTCTCTTTTACACATGAATTTCCCCTCTTTCTCTCCTCTCACATCTTCCTAAGAAAGTTTCATTCAATGAAAACTACTTTGCACCTCTCTCTCTTTCCCTCTCTTTCTCTCTCTCTCTTTCTCTCCCTCTCTCACACACACACACACACATCCCTAACAACACACACTACAAGGCAGAATCACATACACTAAAAGATTGAGTAGAAAGATTAGAACACTCACATCGTTTAACAGAAATATCAAAATTAGCGCATGGACTTCATTTAATTGTCAAGATTAAGAAGAAAATTTTCTTTTTTTTTTTTTTCTTTTTGGGTCACACCCGGCAATGCTCAGGGGTTACTCCTGGCTCTGCACTCAGGAATTACTCCTGGCGGTGCTCGGGGACCATATGGGATGCCGGGGATCGAACCCTGGCGGCATGAGCCGGCCCGCGTGCAAGGCAAACGCCCTACCCGCTGGGCTATCGCTCCGGCCCCAAGAAGAAAATTTTCAATAAACAAAAGTTAGATGTTTGAACATAAAGCGAAGAAGAAAAAAAATTTCTGGAAGCATCTATACTTTCTGATTTTTAAAGGGGATTATTTTTAAAATGCACGTAATTTAGAGTTTATACTTAACTGTCTTTAAATGTGCAGTTCGTTAGTGGTAAGTGCGTTCATATTGCTTTGCAACCAATCTGTAAAACTCTTTTCATCTTGTTCAACTAAAATTCTATATCCATTAAAAAAAATCTTTCCTTCTCCCTCCTGGCCAGCCCCTGGAACCATCATTCTATTTTCTGTCTCTGAGTTTGACTATACCAGCCACTTTATATAAGTAGAATCATGTAATATTTGTCTTTTTAAGAAAACAACAGCAACATTTCTAAACCAGACAAACAGTTATCAAAGGCTAATAGAAATAATCTAACATACAAATAGGGAAAAAAATCTATACTTTCTAGAGGATTCTAGATTTTCAGCATTCGTAAAAAAGACCCTGCTGCTATTCAAGTCATTGGGAGAAAGCCATCTCTTTTCTAGATGTCTTTTTTAGCAAAAACAGAAAAACATAAACAGAGAATCATCTGAAGAAATGTCAAGATTTTATGTCACAAAACAACACCAGGCAGAACATTAGTTATAAAAAGTGGATTTAGAGTCTCTTCTCCAAACATCTTTCAAACAAAGGCAGGTAAAAGTCAATCTCGGCTCTTGGTTTCTTAACATTTGATTCTAAGGAAGTAAGCTGATACTATCAGCTCATCTCAAGTTCAGACAGAAAGAAAATTAACTTTGATCTGATGCTAAAATGAGCTACCCGAAACCTTTCCCAATCTTTCTTACGTATTCTCTGCTTGAATAAAAGCAATGCTGATCAAATGCACACATGTTAGATTATTGTTGAAGTTTTTCTCATGAGCAATGAAGTATCTAACTGTTGAACTATACAGTAAACCTTAATGTCACAAATTTTGGCAAATACGCTGACTAAAACGATCGACTTCTGGTTGTCTTAAACTTTCTTCTGATTCTCAAAGGCTAAAAGGCTCATTTGTGAGTAGAGCTTTCGCCACTCAGGATGTTGAATATATTCTGGTCTCTGGACAAAATTGTAACATGGAAAGCCCTTAACCAATTTCTCCTCTAATTCTGAAATCCTTCCAAATCTGCCTGCATTTCTGTACATTCCAGTGACTTCACATAGTAGTAACTCTTTTGGTTTTTTGGAAGATAAAATTTGTAGTTCATAGTTGTTCAGCAAGAGTGATAATGCAATATGAGCACATTTCACTTGAGTGGCATTCTCAATTAAAACACAAATCCCTCATAACGTATGAGGACAGCGGAGTCCACCTCGGCCAGCACATCTAACTCCGCTCTCCTCTTAGCTCGTAGCTCACCAATCCTCCATAAACTTTCCCAAGTAGGTCTTTTATAACTGCATTTTTATTGCTTGCTTTAAAATGTTCAATGCCTATCGTTTCTAAGATGCTAACTCTTCGTTTACACTGCATTTCGTTTTCATTATTTTGTTGCATTATAGGGGTCTAAAAAATTGCTGAGTCCAGGATGATGGCTCAAAAGAATGAAGGGGGAAGTCTCGCTTGTTTGAGGTCCTGAATTTAAGCCCTCCAGCCTTGTATGTCCTGTACCCCAGCCCTGCTGGCTGTAGGCCTGAAGCCCCCAGCACCAGGTGTGGAGAACTCTCACAGCACTGTACCGTCAGGCTGACACCAAACACCTCAAAAAAAAAAAAAGTTGCGAAGCATAGATTTTCAGTATTAATTGCGAACACACAAAACATAGGTAAGATAGATCATAAAGAAGGTGGGGAAAAATTTTTTTGGCTGTGAGGGATATGGTCATCACATAGATGGTATAATTTCAAAGGCATGCATTTCTTTCCAGAGTGTGATGTTACCCGTGTTAAATATGCCAGTCATTTGTATGTCAACCATAAGCCACAAAGGAAAAAAAGAAAGAAAAAGAAAAATCCTTTAAGAAATTATTCTAGAGAAAGACCGTGAAGGAAAACCAACCTAAATGCCCAGCATCTTTAAAAGAATACTAGCAACAAAAGTTACAAGTTCGCTGGGAAATGTCCATTCTCATCCTATTAAGTATTTTAATTACTTTTTTTTAATCTGGGGATGTGCCCTGCAATTGAGAAATAATGAGGCAAATTTAATAGAATTACTTTCTCGGGAAAGAATGATCAGTCATCAAATCCCTAAAAGATTAAAACTCTAATGAGGAGGGGGTGTCTGCCTCGCCCCACCTTATTATTTTCTAGATATAGTGAATGCCCTGAGGCGCTGACCCAGCTTCAGAAACCAGAGCCAGTAGAGTGGGTTCGAACAACAGCCCCGATCCAGCTACGGATTAGCACCACTGTAACGGGGATTAGCAAGTGGCACAGCCCAGCAACACCCTTTCAGCGGGTATAAAAGGGCCCAAACCACAGCAGGCGGCACAGTCTCGCCCTCCTCTGCGCCACCGACAGCTCCACCTTCCTCCTCGGCACCATGTCTTGTTCTTCCCGCGTCTCCTCCTCCAAGGCCAGAGGCAGCAGCTGCATGCGGGGCTCTGCGGTGAGCGGCAGCTTCAGCAGCAGCAGCAGCAGATGCGGGATGGGGGCCAGCTCTGCCCGCGGCTTCCGAGCTGCAGGCGGCAGCTCCTGCGGGGGTTCAGTAGCGGATTTGGAGGCGCTTCGGTCTCTGGAGCTGGCTTTGGTGCGTGCTCTGGCTTCGGGGTGGCTCTGGCTTCGGGGGTGGCTCCGGCTTCGGGGGTGGCTCCGGCCGGGGGGTGGCTCCCGGCTTCGGGGGCGGCTCAGGCATCGGAGGGTCCAGCGGAGGCTACTACAGCTATGGTGGGGGGTATGGGCGGGGGCATGGGTGGCGGGATGGGCGGTGGCCTTGGCGACGGGGGCCTTTTCTCCGGGGCGAAAAGCAAACCATGCAGAACCTCAATGACCGCCTGGCCAGCTACCTGGACAAGGTGAGGGCCCTGGAGGAGGCCAACGCTGACCTGGAGAGGAAGATCAAGGAGTGGTATGAGAAATTTGGGCCCAACTCTGGAGACGGTGGGTCCGGAAGAGATTACAGCAGATATTACCAAATCATCGAAGACCTCAGGAACCAGGTGAGACCCCGTCACTGCTGTTTCTGATATTTGTGTTCGGATCATGTCTTCTAATGAAGAACGTCCTGGAAGCCTGTTAGCTTGTTGTAGATGTGGGATTAGACTTGGCGAGTTTTGGCGCCCAGCAAACTGCGTTGACCTGCCACACTGGTTATCTGTTTGGTTATCATAAGGGGGAAATGCGTTCGGTGCCTGTGCGCTTTTAGCAAGTGCACACATCCTATAAATGATGGCGGCGAGTTTAATTACACTAGCTTAAGCTCATTATTTCATGGTTACTTCTGGTAGGTTGACATGGTTTAGTGTCTTGCAAGATTTAAATCATCTCTGTGACTGTTTTTCTTCTTAAAAACTGACATAAATATGGCATAAGAATGTGGTGAAGTCTAAATACTAAAATGTTGAGCCGTTCTATGTGGGAAACCAGTTCTTGAAAACTGGATTTTGGAAGAGAGATTCCTGTTTTCTGGGAGAATAGCCTCCCGCAGCTGCAAAAGGACTGTGTTCCTTTCGACAGCCTTCTGTTTATTCCACCAAACGGTCCATGTGTTTGTTCCTGCATCAGAATTTTCGATGCAAGCATCATGATCTTCACTAAGTCGGTTTTCAAAGTCATTCCCCTTGCAAGGCTGGCCTGGAGACATGTCCCTCCCTGGCAGCTGCAAACACAGGTGGACTCACCCCTCTGCGTCTCCTTTTCCAGATCATTACTGCCACTACTGAAAATGCAGGGATCATTCTGCAGGTCGACAATGCCAGGCTGGCTGCCGATGACTTCAGACTGAAGTAAGAAGCATGAGGATTTAAGGATGTTGGAGAGCGGGGACAGTGAATCCAACTGGGGTGGGGTGGGGGTAGTGAATCCAGTGGCTTGGCTTCATTTCCAAATTTTTTAAATAAAGATCTCTTAGGAGATGGGGCCCCAAATTTACAAACACCCTGAGGGTATACTTTAGAAATATTCCATCGCAAGAAGAGCGTGGCAGCTTTGAGTTCTGGAAATAATAGACACCAAGAGAACCAAACAGAGGCTTTTATTCTCTTGACTGAGGAAAATAAAAGAAAGCTCCTGAAAGAAAACTCAGCCCTGTTCACTTACCGGAAAGCACTGAGGGGGAGCCTGTGAGCACACTCGTTCCTCTTGGATTGCCCCCACTGTCCTGCTGTCTTACCCACCCAGGTATGAGAACGAGCTGTACCTCCGCCAGAGTGTGGAGGCCGACATCAACGGCCTGCAGGAAAGTTCTGGATGACCTCACCATGACGCGCTCCGACCTGGAGATGCAGATCGAGAGCCTGACCGAGGAGCTGGCCTGCCTGAAGAAGAACCACGAGGAGGTGCGACCCTGCTCCAAGCATCTCGGCCTGGTCCCCCTCCCACCTGCCACACCCCCTACAGAAAAAAATTAATTCTGTCTCAGTGGATTTCGGTTCCTGCAACCAGGAGGAGTGGGGGGCGCAGATGAGGGGCGCCAAGGGGGACGTTCTCACCTCTGTCCTGGGTTCAGCTTTTGGGTGGGCTCTGAGCATTTGCAGGAGCCCTGGAGTTCCCCTCCCGTTACTGTATTCTTGCTTCTTCATGCCAGGAAATGAAGAGTATGCAAGGCAGCTCCGGGAGGCGACGTGAACGTGGAGATGAACGCAGCCCCGGGAACCGACCTCACCAAGTTACTCAACGACATGCGGGCGCCAGTACGAGGGAGCTGGCGGAGCAGAACCGCCGCGAGGCGGAGGAGCAGTTCAACAAGCAGGTGGGTCAGCCTCTGAGCCTGCAGTTGCAGACCCTCCACGTCCACCCTTGGCGCCCCCTACAGTGACAGCCACCCCCCACGTTTTGTTTTAGAGTGCCTCCCTGCAAGCACAGATCACCACGGATGCCGGAGCAGCCAGTTCCGCCAGGACTGAGATCACGGAGCTGAAACGCACTCTGCAAGCCTTGGAGATAGAGCTGCAATCCCAGCTGGCCATGGTAGGTCAAACGTGCCTTTCCAAACTTTCCCGCCAGGAGTTAAGAGATTGCGAATGCTTTATTTTTTTTCCTTCTCTCTTAATTTTTTTCTGCCAAACTGTTCCACTTGGCACTTACTAGGGGAAGAACTGAATTGTGGTGGTAGGAAGCATAGAATGTTCGAGTTGAAAATATGTCCTACTTCTTTCCATGAAAGATTTATTTCTAGGAGCCAGAGCCATAGCACAGCGGTAGGGCGTTTGCCTTGCCTGTGGCCAAACCAGGTTTTATCCCCAGCATCCCATATGGTCCCCCGAGCACCGCCAGGAGCAATTTCTGAGTGCAGAGCCAAGAGTAACCAAATCCCTGAGCATTGCTGGGCCTGATCCCCCAAAAAAACAGATTTAATTCTTAAAATATAAAGTTTTTTTTTAATTGGGTTGGGTTGATAATCCCATGGGCTGGAGCATATGGGAATCACAGGTTCCTTCCCTGGAACTATACAGTCACTGACCATGGCTACGAGTGACCATTGAACATCAAGTTGGGGGTGAGCAACAGTTAATAAAAAATAGTGATGTCAACCAAAATTAAGGATGCAATGATATAAGCATATAGGTTTAACTTAATGAAGCTGCTGTGTGTGTGTGTGTGTGTGTGTGTGTGTGTGTGTGTGTGTGTGTAATCCAATGACTTCTTTTCATTATGCTTTTTTTCTGTTTTCCTTTCAGAAAAGCTCCCTGGAAGGGACCCTCGCAGACACGGAGGGGGCCTACATGGCTCAGCTGTCGGAAATCCAGATGCAGATCAGCTGCCTGGAGGAACAGATCTGCCAGATCGGGGGCGAGACCGAATGCCAGAACCGGGAGTACGAGCAGCTGCTCAACATCAAGACGCGCCTGGAGATGGAGATCGAGACCTACCGCCGCCTGCTGGACGGGGAGGGAGGGTACGCGAGGGCCACCGCGGGAGTCGCTGTGGAAGGGAGGCTGGGCTGGTATTTAGAGCCACGGTGACAAGGGAGAGGCGCGCACCGCGGCGTGCTGCGCCTTTGCAAGCCGCAGGCGGAACCTTTCTCCTCCCGTATTCTCACAAGAGGTTCTGATTTTAGAAGCTCGGGATCCAAGTGCTCAGGATCCAGGGGCATGGGATCCGGTGACTCAAGATCTGGAGGAAGCTGCTCTGGCCAAGGACGAGGTAGTCATTTTCTTAATGCATTTAAAAGGAAGTAAGTGGGAGCCTGAGCAGTAAATAGGCGGGTAGAGTGTTTGCCTTGGCGCAACTGACCCAGGTTCAATCCACGGTCCCCCGTATGGGTCCCGACCCATCCCCAGCCCTGCCAGATCCACGAAGGCAGAGCCAGGACTAAACACTGAGCACTGCTGGGTGCCACCCTCCCAAGAAATTTTTTTTTAAATAAAAGGAACGTCCTGGCCTGCGTGCCCTAGTCAAGGTTTACGTATTGTTGTTTGCATAAATAATCTACCCTGGTCGAAAGCCCTGGAACTTATCTTCATCTGTGTGTGTTAGTTTCTAGACTGACGTTATGATTCTATGACTTTTCAGATCCTAGTAAGACGAGAGTGACCAAGACCATTATAGAGGAGGTTGTGGATGGCAAAGTCGTCTCCTCTCAAGTCAGCAACATCTCCGAGGTGAAGTTCAGATAAGCAGGTTCCTGGTTCACAAGCTTGGCTTCCGGAGGAGAAGGTCTTGAATGAGGCCGTGGCGCCCATGGAGTCATCTTTCCGGAGAGCTCCAGGGAAAAGCCTCCCTCGGAACTCAGTGCCTAACCCTCTTCTCTGCATCCTCTTCCTGCCTTTTTAGAATGCTCTTGAAAAACAGGGCAACTTTGCTTTCACTGTTTCTGCACTACAATAAACTTTTGCAAGTTACCCGTGTTGTTCCTTTTTGTTTTCTGTGTTTTACCTAGAAATGAAGCTATCAAGTATGGTCTAGATGCATTTTTCTGTCGCTAATATTCAGCCGTTATTATAAGTACATTCTCCATATAATTCAAGCGTAGAGCGCCAGGGAGATGGCTGGAACGGAAAGGTGTATGCGTAGTGTGCTCAAACCCTGAGCTTGGTCCTGGCTCTGTATCCCTCTCCCACCCCACCCCTGTCGGGAACGGCCGCCGGGGTCCCCGACAGTGTCGGGACAGAGGTTCTCTTCTACCTCCGAGGACGCCGGGAGAACAGATGAAAACTCACGAGTCCGGTGCAGTTCCAAAAATGGCTTTTAATAGTACAAAAGCTCTTCCACAGCACTCCAATATAATGAACAAACTTTAGCTCTGGTCCGAACTTAGACCATACAAAAGAGCCTAAGTCTCCCACCAAAGAGAGAGGATCTCACCCGAGCTGAGTCCTACCCAGAAGGAGCAAAAGGCCAAAGAGCAAAAAGCCAAAAGCCAAAAGCCGAGGCCGAGGAGCCAAAAACCGAAAGCTAAAAGGCCCAAAAGGCAAAAGGTGAAGGGGGCCTCAAGTCAGCCCCTTATATACACCAAAGTAATCCAACCGGGAGGGGCATGTCAACAAAGAACTCTAAACAGAGTGTAGTGCCACACCTTATTGCAGGTATAAACAAAGGTTATGCCAAGGACTAAGGAGATTATCTCTTATGTAAAACACTGGAGAGAGAGAGGGCTGATATAAATAATACATCTTAACTTCATGAGCTTAATGTAATCTAGATGGTACCCACAAGGTCCTTCTTATTATTATCTGCACCAGGGTGATTCTGAGTATCTTGTTCTCGTGTACTGAAAGGGTCACTCTCGCCTGCTTAGAGCAAACTAATATGATCCTTCCTATAGTCTTCCTATAGTCTCAGCGTAGCCAGGGTGGTAGTCTCCTGGTAAATTCTAACTGTCCCACGCTGGGTGCAGTGGGTATAAAAGAGGAGCTGTGCCCAATCTAGAAAACATAGAAGTCTTAGTAGATGTACAAATCAGAAGTTATTCAATCAAGGTGACTTCTGTAAGTGCCACACCCTCTAGCAGTGTTTACATAGAAGAGAAGTCCCATTAGAATGAACCTTGACTTAAGTAGATTAAGCTGGGAGTGAGCAAAACAACAAAACTCCCAGAATAGCTAAACCTGTCCTCCAACACCCCCTTTCTCAGCACCACGTGACCCTAAGCACCACTGGCTATGATTCTATTTTTAAAAATCCAGATTAGGGGCTGGAGAGATAGTTCAGTGGCTAAGACACTTACTTGCCTTGCAGATAGTCAACCCAAATTTGATCCCGGCACCCCTTATGGTCCCCTGAGAACTGCCAGCAGTGACTCCTGGGTACAGAACCAGGAGTAATCCCTGAGCACAACCAGCTGTGGCCTAAAAACAAACTAAAAAAAAAAATCAAGATTTTAGCCATTTGGGGGTGGGAATTTTTTTTTTTTTTTTTTTTTTTTTTTGCTTTTTTGGGTCACACCCGGCGGCGCTCAGGGGGTTACTCCTGGCTCTGCACTCAGGAATCACTCCTGGCGGTGCTCTGGGGACCATATGGGATGCCGGGGATCGAACCCGGCCGGCATGGGCGGCGGCTGCAAGGCAAATGCCCTACCCGCTGGGCTATCGCTCCGGCCCCCAAGGGGGTGGGAATTTTTAATAGCATCAAATCAGTGATTCCTGAAATTAGACCTCAGTTGCACTGTTTGTAATCAATCACTTAGCTTACAAAAAAAAGGATGAGATTCTATGACTCACCAATTCAGAATTAATGACGGCCTATTTTACTTATACCCATCACAAAATCTGGCATTTCATAAGATGAAGGAAAACATAAACAATGCCTCCCAGTTCATCCATGTATATTTTGAATGGAAAGAAAAGGTAAAACGCAAATTAGAAGGCAAAGACAGTGATTACCAAGAAGGGTATTACCAAGAGGGCTGGATTCTATAAGCTCCAGAAGTTAACATTGGACATTTTCAAACCATACAGGAAACCGGTCAAATTACAGGATCTTGATAAGTCCAAGTGACTCTGATCTGGTCAGATTTCTGAAAGCCACAAGGCAGAGAGGCCTGGCTCGCTCTCTTGCCAAATCCAGCAGTACCTTTAACTACATTTAGTGAATTATTTCCCACTTGTGACTGCTGAGATTTATGACCCTAAAGGTGGCCTCAGCCTCTTCCTGGCCTCTCTGCAGTGATCCTAAAGCCGCCTGATTCTGTCTCATCTTGCTCAGGGTGGTGCCTGTTTAAGATTCAAGTGGAAAGTGCTACAGGGTGGGTCCCAGAAAGAACCAGACACAAAACAAATCCAGGTTGGGCAGGACTTCATCAAACAAGAAATCGAACACGGGCCAGAGCATTAGCACAGCGGGTAGGGCACACGGCCTTGCACGCAGCCGACCCAGGTTCAATCCCCAAGGTCCCATATGGTCCCCCGAGCACCACCAGGAGTAATTCCTGTGTGCAGAGCCAGAAAAAACCACAAGTATTGCTGGGTGTGACCAAAAAAAAAAAAATTAAGTGCTCTTAACTCTTTCTACTATTATCTCAGCCTGTTCTGGCCCCTTCTATAGCTGTCAGCTCATTAATCATTTGGTACAAACACAGCATCATCATACTTGCTGAAGAAACATGCAAGTTAATTTTCAAATTAGTCATATACCGTTGCCGGGCATGAGGCGAAATTCACCATCAATGTGGGTCCTAGGGGTGTAGACTAGAAGACTGGACCTCAGCAGACAAACAGAAAGTTTCCCAACATAACCCTGATGGTCCCAGGGGCAGGTGGCTCATGCTGGTTTCTATTGCTGTGTTGCTTTTAAGCTAGGCTGGATCAGCAAAGCTCATAGTTTTAAACTTTTCAGTAGAGAAAAACATTCAGGGCTAAATTCACTGTAATCTCTTAGTAGGAAGCATTTGTTTGAGATAAGGCAGCCCTAATGCTTTTGCTTTTATTCAAGTCGTGGTTTTATGCCCAGGGATGATCTTTATCTGTGAGTGGCTGTTTAAGGAGGAGTCACACTGTGGTTACAAGTTCTCTCTTTAGTTTTAAGCAAAGTGTCTGGAAGATGCACGGTAGTATACATGTTATGATGATTAAGCCTTGATACTCATGTTATAGCACTTGTTATTTTCATATTGGCAGGTACAGATTTACACAAACGATGTTCGTGTGAACCTGTACCTGCCAATATGAAACGTAAAGGTTTGCTTTATTTTTTTATTTAAAATTTGTCCTTGAATGCCCAGTCCTGTGGGCATGGAGAACTGGGACTCAGGAATTACTCCTGGCGGTGCTCAGGGGACCATATGGATACTGAGGATTGAACCGGGCCTGCCGCATGCAAGGTAAACGCCTTAGCAGCTGGACTAAGCTCTGGCCCCTTAGATTTCAAAACAAGATGATGGAACCCATTGACACCATGAAGTTTAGAGTACTGAAGGCAATGCTGAAAATTAGGTGAACAAATTATTTCCACTGCCAAAATCATTTTAGACAGAGGTTTTTCTTTCAGACTCTGAAGTTCAGCAATCCAGCCAACACTTCATGTAAATGAGAGGGAAAAAAAGCTGTTGATTTCATTGGGACATGGAATTAATTATCCTTAAGGATGGGCCAGTGTCTACTCGCATATGGATTTCCATCTGTCAGCTTTGATCCAGAGACTGATAGGATTGTTCTTATATTTCTGAGCTCAGACAACTTGGTCAAAAATGGTGAGAATGCTGGAAGTGGCGTCCATCGTCCCAGAGATTAGGAACAAGAAGCAAGGATTATGGGTGGCAGAGAGAGGAAGCTGCCAAAAGGCCTCAGGGTCTACAGAAGGCAAGTTAAAACCTGCTTAATAACTGCAAACAATTAGACAATGTCCGGAAGATCAGTGTGCGATAGGAAGATAAAATGACGAATATAATTACCCAGAAGGTAGCTCACACACTGTTTTCAAATAACAAAATACTGCAAGCCATAAATCACTGTATTAAAAAATCTGTGTGAACCAGAGAGATAATAGGGGAGCTAAGGCAACTGCCTTGCCTACAGGTCAACCCTAGTCAATCCCCAGCACCCCCAGACCCCAGCACATCTCAGTCAATCCCAGGAATGACCACCAGGAATGACCCTCTAAGCACAGAGCCAGAATTCGGTCCTGAGCACTGCCAGGCATGACTCCCCAAAAAATGTATTTAAAAGTACCAGTGCCTCATATATAATAGTTCAAGACAGATGCTAAGTAGTCGAGTCCTTTCAAAATAATTTATTGGGCGCAGAAACTAAGACACTTGCCTTGCATGAGGCTGATTCCAGTTCAGTTCCCAGCACCACATATGGTCCCCTGAATACCATTAGGAGTTATCATGAGTGCAGGACTAGGGCAGGCCCTATGGCTTTACCATGTGGTAGACTGGAACAAAGTTTGATTCTTCGCAGGAGAAGGAAATAGTTAGCCCCAACCTGAAGTTAGAATTCAGGTCTTTGCCTTTAGCACATAAAAAAAAATTTTTTTTTTCAGGAAAAGACATAAAGTAAAGCAAAGAAAGCTTTTACTAAAGTTCTCATACATACTCAAAGGAAGACAGTATGGCACACTCCTAAAGGAGTTGACATAAGGGGCTTGAGGTATGAATATTTTGGGGATTCACCCGAGCAGTGGTCAGGGCCAGTGAAGGCAATACTCAGCCAATGGGCCTGACAGTTCAATGCCAGCACAAGTAATGGAGCCTATTTGGACCAGGGGCTACCAAGGTCACAGTCATTGACGCTCAGGGGGTCATGTGGTAACATCTCAAACTCAGGATCACTCCCAGTTCTGGGATAGGGATTTGCATTGCCAGGAATCAAACCAGGATCAGTCGCATGCAAAACAAGTGCCTTCACCCCTGACTCTCTCCCAGAATTAGGCCTGGGTATTTTAAAGGGCTTCTCCAAGCATTCTCATTCTCCACATTCTCTCTTTCCACAGGTCTACAGCTGGATCTGAAGAAAACTATGTTTATGAAAAATGAACTAGTTCCAGAGGCCCCATTCACTCTCAATGGAACAAACATCTCTGAATGCAGCAGTTATGTGTACCTAGGTCGAGAAGTCAACATGATGAACGACCTAAAACCTGAGCTGCACAGGAGGAAGCGAGCAGCATGGAATGCCTTTAAAAGCATCGAAGAAATAGCTAAAAAAGGACAAAGAGCCTCCCGGCTCCAGGCACATCTCTTCAACTCCACCATTCTCCCTCCATTAACATACGCCTCAGAGACCTGGGCCCTACGAAAGCAGGATGAGAATGCTATTCGGTCTCCCAGAGAGGAATCGAGAGAGCTATGCTTGGAATATCATGCCTCACCCAAGTGAGAGAAGGAAACCGGAGTTCTGACCTCCGTCGCTATTCCAGAATCAGGGACACTGTCTCGTTTGCCAAGGCATCGAAAATCAGATGGGCTGGACAAGTAATGCGATTTGGAGACAACCGCTGGACTAGAGCCATTACCGACTGGATCCCACGGGATGTCAAAAGATCACATGGTCACCCACCTACAAGATGCTCAGACTTCCTTGTCAAGACCCTGAAGGAACGTTTTGAGGCTCTTCATATTCCTGAATCAACCAGATGCCATTGGGCTACATTGGCACGTGATAGGGTCCAATGGAAATGTTACTGGCGCCCGCTTGAGCAAATCGATGAATAATGGGATTCAAGTGATCAAGCGATCTCCAAGCATGAGGTAATATATATTCATGAGGAAGGTAAGCTTTTCCTAGCAGAAATTGTCTTTGGAGTAGATATTACTGTGTTGGGACCACCCTCCTTTTTATACCATATATGGCATTCAGAACCATCATGGTATCACATATATGATGGGAAAGGGGAAGTTTGATGGTAATTTCATTCTAATTTGACCACAATTAAGAAAAAAGGTTGGGTTGCAGGCACATTCTCTGCCATCTTTGATCTACAATTTCAATCAGTTCACCACATGACCTCTGCAACAGCTGTGGATATAGAACGGTGGTCAGTGGAGGGAGCGATAGTCCAGCGGGTAGGGTGTTTGCCTTGCACATGGCCGGCCCATGCTGGCCGGGTTCGATCCCCGGCATCCCATGTAGTTCCCCGAGCACCACCAGGGGTAATTCCTGAGTGCAGAGCCAGGAAAACCCCCTGAGCATTGCCGGGTATGACCCAAAAAAGCAAAATAAAATAAAATAAAATAACGGTGGACAGAGGGTGGTGGCAGAGGGGATTCTAAGCCTGTTAGCCTGCGTTAGAATCTGATCCCCTAAAAACCTTCCTTGACGTCATTTGTAACCAAGATTATTAGTGCCTGGAATCTATTGACCTCCTAAGGATAGGATGGGTAGAGCTTTTCTTACTCATGACTTGTCAATTAATTCTGACACCCTAATCTTTAGCAGTACACAGGTCTTTGAGTTTTACTCATTGCTTGCAGCTATCTGTAAAATAAATGACCTCATACAATCTTTTCAATAGATTGCCTAAGATGAACAAGCCAGATTTCTTTTAATCTCCATGACTTTTCATGCAAACAAGAGATTCATTGCGACATTTCAAGGTGAAGCAATTTTGATTACCCCTTCAGTGTTCCACACCCAAACATTTCCATGAAAAGCCAATCTGAGCGCTTATGATTTCTATCACAATCTTAGCAACCACTGCAATGACAGAACGGTAGAGTTAGGTGATGACTTTCCTTCCCACCTCACGCCCCAAACAAAAATTCTTACTGAAAGATTATTGTTATCCTCTGGCCTCTGATTAAAACTGCCCAAAGCTCTTGTGTCAATTCCTGTCATCTGGTCCTGATTAAGGTTATTGGAGCTGTTTAAAACAGTTGTGTCTTCTCTTTCCTATCTAGAAAATCCCAAATGCTTTAGACAGGCACCATATTCTTCATTACCTCAACCACACGATTGGGACACAGCAAAGAGGTTTGTGATATGGCGTCCACAGTCAAGCACAAAGAACAAAACCAGAGGGAAACTGACCCCTGGACCTTGAGAGAATTGGAATATAATATTACTTTTTTTTTTTTTAAATATTTTATTACACCGCCATGTGACATACAATTACAAAGATGTTCATGTTTGGGTTTCCGTCATACAGTGTTCCAGCACCCATCCCTCCACCAGTGCCCATTTCCCAACACCAATGTCCCCACTTCCCTCCCCCTCCCCAGCCCGCCTCTATGGCAAATTCTTTATCTCTTCTCTAACACATTGTGGATTGCAATACATACATTCAGAGATCATCATGTATATCTTTTTTCCTATATTCAATGCTCAGTTCTAGACTGGTATTATCATTTTTGACAAATATTAGCACACTGTTCTCTTCTCTGTCCTACCCAACCACTGGTTCCCACATGTTTGTGGAAGATTCCACTTTTTTTTTTATTGAAAGATGCTAGGTAGAGCTTTGGTTCTACAGTGTTCCAACACGCACCCTCCGCCCAAACCCATCTCCCATCACCAATGACCCCACCTCCCCTCCCCGCTCCCGCACCTCAACCACTTGGCGAGTTCTGTATGTCATTTCTTTTCTCTTTATATCTCCTTCCCAACAAAATTTCCTGCTCTTCGTTGACTGCAATGCATTAAAAGACATTACTGTTTCACTATTTTAGTGGACCGCGCGGCCACTTGCGGCCGCGCGACCTGGGCTCGAACTGGCTTTGCTCTGTTGATCTGGTCTGAGGCCGTTTGCAGCGTCCGGACAGCAAAAATGGTGGCTAGTGTGGTGGGCGAGTCACATCCGGCTGCTTCCGGGACCCCTCAGAGGCGACGGGCCCACTCCCCAAAACCCATCTGCCCTCCTCGGGGTTCCATGGTCAGCTAGGCCCGGCGCAGGCCGAGCGCCAGCCTCCCCAGCCTTCCGTGAGGCCCTGTGCTGGCCCGTGGGCAGCTCGCCCGGCAGGGCCACCAGGTCCGACAAGATGGAGGGGGAAGGGACGACCACGCCTCCACTGACGACTTCCCGGTGGTTCCCGCCTCTTGGAGCCGCCTACCTGGGCTCGAACTGGCTTTGCTCTGTTGATCTGGTCTGGAGGCCGTTTTGCAGCGTCCGGACAGCAAAAATGGTGGCTAGTGTGGTGGGCGAGTCACATCCGGCTGCTTCCGGGACCCCTCAGAGGCGACGGGCCCACTCCCAAAACCCATCTGCCCTCCTCGGGGTTCCATGGTCAGCTAGGCCCGGCGCAGGCCGAGCGCCAGCCTCCCCCAGCCTTCCGTGAGGCCCTGTGCTGGCCCGTGGGCAGCTCGCCCGGCAGGGCCACCAGGTCCGACAAGATGGAGGGGGAAGGGACGACCACGCCTCCACTGACGACTTCCCGGTGGTTCCCGCCTCTTGGAGCCGCCTACCTGGGCTCGAACTGGCTTTGCTCTGTTGATCTGGTCTGAGGCCGTTTTGCAGCGTCCGGACAGCAAAAATGGTGGCTAGTGTGGTGGGCGAGTCACATCCGGCTGCTTCCGGGACCCCTCAGAGGCGACGGGCCCACTCCCAAAACCCATCTGCCCTCCTCGGGGTTCCATGGTCAGCTAGGCCCGGCGCAGGCCGAGCGCCAGCCTCCCCAGCCTTCCGTGAGGGCCCCTGTGCTGGCCCGTGGGCAGCTCGCCCGGCAGGGCCACCAGGTCCGACAAGATGGAGGGGGGAAGGGACGACCACGCCTCCACTGGACGACTTCCCGGTGGTTCCCGCCTCTTGGAGCCGCCTACCTGGGCTCGAACTGGCTTTGCTCTGTTGATCTGGTCTGAGGCCGTTTTGCAGCGTCCGGACAGCAAAAATGGTGGCTAGTGTGGTGGGCGAGTCACATCCAGCTGCTTCCGGGACCCCTCAGAGGCGACGGGCCCACTCCCAAAACCCATCTGCCCTCCTCGGGGTTCCATGGTCAGCTAGGCCCGGCGCAGGCCGAGCGCCAGCCTCCCCCAGCCTTCCGTGAGGCCCTGTGCTTGCCCGTGGGCAGCTCGCCGGCAGGGCCACCAGGTCCGACAAGATGGAGGGGGAAGGGACGACCACGCCTCCACTGATGACTTCCCGGTGGTTCCCGCCTCTTGGAGCCGCCTACCTGGGCTCGAACTGGCTTTGCTCTGTTGATCTGGTCTGAGGCCGTTTTGCAGCGTCCGACAGCAAAAATGGTGGCTAGTGTGGTGGGCGAGTCACATCCGGCTGCTTCCGGGACCCCTCAGAGGCGACGGGCCCACTCCCAAAACCCATCTGCCCTCCTCGGGGTTCCATGGTCAGCTAGGCCCGGCGCAGGCCGAGCGCCAGCCTCCCCAGCCTTCCGTGGAGGCCCTGTGCTGGCCCGTGGGCAGCTCGCCGGCAGGGCCACCAGGTCCGACAAGATGGAGGGGGAAGGGACGACCACGCCTCCACTGACGACTTCCCGGTGATTCCCGCCTCTTGGAGCCGCCTACCTGGGCTCGAACTGGCTTTGCTCTGTTGATCTGGTCTGAGGCCGTTTGCAGCGTCCGGACAGCAAAAATGGTGGCTAGTGTGGTGGGCGAGTCACATCCGGCTGCTTCCGGGACCCCTCAGAGGCGACGGGCCCACTCCCAAAACCCATCTGCCCTCCTCGGGGTTCCATGGTCAGCTAGGCCCGGCGCAGGCCGGGCGCCAGCCTCCCCAGCCTTCCGTGAGGCCCTGTGCTGGCCCGTGGGCAGCTTCGCCGGCAGGGCCACCAGGTCCGACAAGATGGAGGGGGAAGGGACGACCACGCCTCCACTGACGACTTCCCCGGTGGTTCCCGCCTCTTGGAGCCGCCTACCTGGGCTCGAACTGGCTTTGCTCTGTTGATCTGGTCTGAGGCCGTTTGCAGCGTCGGACAGCAAAAATGGTGGCTAGTGTGGTGGGCGAGTCACATCCGGCTGCTTCCGGGACCCCTCAGAGGCGACGGGCCCACTCCCAAAACCCATCTGCCCTCCTCGGGGTTCCATGGTCAGCTAGGCCCGGCGCAGGCCGAGCGCCAGCCTCCCCAGCCTTCCGTGAGGCCCCTGTGCTGGCCCGTGGGCAGCTCGCCCGGCAGGGCCACCAGGTCCGACAAGATGGAGGGGGGAAGGGACGACCACGCCTCCACTGACGACTTCCCGGTGATTCCCGCCTCTTGGAGCCGCCTACCTGGGCTCGAACTGGCTTTGCTCTGTTGATCTGGTCTGAGGCCGTTTTGCAGCGTCGGACAGCAAAAATGGTGGCTAGTGTGGTGGGCGAGTCACATCCGGCTGCTTCCGGGACCCCTCAGAGGCGACGGGCCCACTCCCAAAACCCATCTGCCCTCCTCGGGGTTCCATGGTCAGCTAGGCCCGGCGCAGGCCGAGCGCCAGCCTCCCCAGCCTTCCGTGAGGCCCTGTGCTGGCCCGTGGGCAGCTCGCCCGGCAGGGGCCACCAGGTCCGACAAGATGGAGGGGGAAGGGACGACCACGCCTCCACTGGACGACTTCCCGGTGGTTCCCGCCTCTTGGAGCCGCCTACCTGGGCTCGAACTGGCTTTGCTCTGTTGATCTGGTCTGAGGCCGTTTGCAGCGTCCGGACAGCAAAAATGGTGGCTAGTGTGGTGGGCGAGTCACATCCGGCTGCTTCCGGGACCCCTCAGAGGCGACGGGCCCACTCCCAAAACCCATCTGCCCTCCTCGGGGTTCCATGGTCAGCTAGGCCCGGCGCAGGCCGAGCGCCAGCCTCCCCCAGCCTTCCGTGAGGCCCTGTGCTGGCCCGTGGGCAGCTCGCCGCAGGGGCCACCAGGTCCGACAAGATGGAGGGGGAAGGGACGACCACGCCTCCACTGACGACTTCCCGGTGGTTCCCGCCTCTTGGAGCCGCCTACCTGGGCTCGAACTGGCTTTGCTCTGTTGATCTGGTCTGAGGCCGTTTGCAGCGTCCGGACAGCAAAAATGGTGGCTAGTGTGGTGGGCGAGTCACATCCGGCTGCTTCCGGGACCCCTCAGAGGCGACGGGCCCACTCCCAAAACCCATCTGCCCTCCTCGGGGTTCCATGGTCAGCTAGGCCCGGCGCAGGCCGAGCGCCAGCCTCCCCAGCCTTCCGTGAGGCCCTGTGCTGACCCGTGGGCAGCTCGCCCGGCAGGGCCACCAGGTCCGACAAGATGGAGGGGGAAGGGGCGACCACGCCTCCACTGACGACTTCCCGGTGGTTCCCGCCTCTTGGAGCCGCCTACCTGGGCTCGAACTGGCTTTGCTCTGTTGATCTGGTCTGAGGCCGTTTTGCAGCGTCCGGACAGCAAAAATGGTGGCTAGTGTGGTGGGCGAGTCACATCCGGCTGCTTCCGGGACCCCTCAGAGGCGACGGGCCCACTCCCAAAACCCATCTGCCCTCCTCGGGGTTCCATGGTCAGCTAGGCCCGGTGCAGGCCGAGCGCCAGCCTCCCCAGCCTTCCGTGAGGCCCTGTGCTGGCCCGTGGGCAGCTTCGCCGGCAGGGCCACCAGGTCCGACAAGATGGAGGGGGAAGGGACGACCACGCCTCCACTGACGACTTCCCGGTGATTCCCGCCTCTTGGAGCCGCCTACCTGGGCTCGAACTGGCTTTGCTCTGTTGATCTGGTCTGAGGCCGTTTGCAGCGTCCGGACAGCAAAAATGGTGGCTAGTGTGGTGGGCGAGTCACGTCCGGCTGCTTCGGGACCCCTCAGAGGCGACGGGCCCACTCCCAAAACCCATCTGCCCTCCTCGGGGTTCCATGGTCAGCTAGGCCCGGCGCAGGCCGAGCGCCAGCCTCCCCAGCCTTCCGTGAGGCCCTGTGCTGGCCCGTGGGCAGCTTCGCCCGGCAGGGCCACCAGGTCCGACTAATATTACTTTTAACACCCATGGCATAGTCACTGCTCTGTTAAGCTGGGATTTTTTGCAGAGAAAAATCTATCCTTCATCTCATGTGCTTTGTTTTGCTTCCTTTTCATTTCACTTTTTTTGATCTCATTGAACTTCCTTTTTTTTAATGCTATTTATGACAAACTAACTTATTATAATTTGAGAGACAGGTCATCATGTCAGTCTGAAAGTGCTTTTAAACATATTTTCAATTCTCTCATTCAACTCATTAAGTACATTTTGAAAAAATAAATAGATAAATAGATTTTGTATCCATTGTGAGGGAAACAACTTGTCTTCCCATTGTTCATCGATTTGCACCAGCGGGCACCAGTAATATCTCCATTTGTCCCTGTGTATGCTAGTATAGCCCAAGGGCCTCTGTTCGCTCCAGGAAAATGAAGAGCCTCAAACCATTCCTTCAGGTCATGGGAATGAGGTCTATTGTTGTTACTGCTTTGGCATATCAAATCGACATGGATAGCTTGCCAGGCTTTACCATGTGGGCACTCTTAGTTTTTGCATTTACTGATGTACCATGCATCCACTTTGTAGCTGCATGCAACAGGGAGAGCCGGCAGCAGCTCCATCTGTCTGTGAAATAGGCTTATCTCTAGGGTTCGGTTCTGGGCTTGAGATTGGCTTCTCTCTTGGGTGGAGCTCTGACGAGCTGTGGAATCTGGACGTTGAAAATTGCTACGATCATGGTGCAGGGGTTCCTCTGGCTTCTTTTGAGGCTCTATTGGGGTGGGGGCCAGGGCCCAAACCCACCCGCCCTCCTGGATGCCTCATGGGGAGAGCTGAGCTGAGCATGGGGAGAGCTGGTGGCAGTTCCGTGTCTGCACCTCCAGTCCTCAAGTCACCATCCTTTCTTTTCCATGTGGTCCCTGCAGCAGTTGCTGTGACAAGACCCCCCCTTGGCTCCAGTCTATAGCACAGTCAGTCAACTGACTCAGAAAGAACCAGTCTGTGTCTTCCCGCAGTAAGAGATGAAGGCAGCTGCTCTGAAAAGCTTCCTGGGTCACCTGGGTCACCCCAGGTCCCATTTTGATCTTGAGACACAGTTGTGCCCCCTAGAGATCCCAAGAGATATTCCACAATACTGATTAACTCCCTGCTCTGTTCAAGCTGGTTCCCACTAAACTTCTGGCTTCCTCTCTAGATAGCCCAGCCCAACAACTGAAGAGCTTTAAACATAAGTAATATCACACCAATAGCCCCACACTTGTCCAAATCAGTTTGACACGTATATTTCTTTATTTTTAATTCCCCTTTTTTGAGTAATATGATTTACAGTGTACAAAGTTTTTCACGGTACAGTTGATACAAGCATTCATCATTCAACACCAGTCCCATCTTCAGAGTGCCCCCACCACCAAAGACCTTCCTTTCCTACCTCCCCCTCCCCTGCCTGCTCTACTAGCCAGCATGGATTATATCAATTATTGCAACATATAAGTAGCAATGGTACTGATAAAGTCCACAAGCTTTTCCTGGATTGTTACGTGTGAATTTGGTTCATCATTATTTCAGGTTTTCGCAATTATTGTTTGGACCTATCTGAGCCTATTCTAAATAATCTAATTTATATTGATTTGTTAGAGCTAATTTGCTAAACATGGTCAAAAGATATATTGTTTAAAGAAGGTTAATAGGGATTATTAAATTTTTACCCTGACCCTATAGGGTCAACTGATCCCACTGTATAAGAAACTACTGCCATGTTCTTACAGAGTAGATATTGTGCCTACACACTTTGCTATGTTCTTACGGAGTAAAAATTGTGCCTACACACTGGTTGTTTTTTTCTTTTTCTTTTTCTTTTTAGAATTCACAAGGCCACAGACTGCCGTGGGCGGTGTCATGTCTGCAGTTTGTTGGTCTCCTTGGAAATATCTAGCTACGTGTCTGAACCACAGCCGAGGTTGCCTGATGTGTATATTTCTTAAGTGTGCTATTTGAGTATTTTATCCTAGAGTCTTCTGCCAGATTTTAACAAATACTTAAAGAAATGTTTATTGGGGGGCTGGGGGGGAAATGACTCAGCACTATAGCACATGAATTGCAACTGTGAAGTACAGAGTTTGATATCTGATACCCCCAAAAAAAGATTTTATATATTTAATGTGTAGGATGCTTGAAAACAAAAGAAAATGATCAGGCTTCCCCTTAGAAAAATGAAGGGGTCATAGCAATAATACAGCGGTTAGGATATTTGCCTTGCATGCAGCCGACCCAGGTTTGATACCAGGCTTCCCAGTGGTCCCCTGAGCACCACTAGGAGTAATTCCTGAGTGCAGAGCCAGGAGTAACCCCTGAGCATCTCCGGGTGTGACCCAAAAGCAAAAAATAGACAGACAGACAGACAGACAGACAGACAGACAGACAGACAGACAGACAGACAGACAGACAGACAGACAGACAGATAGATAGATAGATAGATAGATAGATAGATAGATAGATAGATAGATAGATAGATAGATAGACAGATAGATATAGATAGATAGATAGATAGATAGATAGATAGATAGATAGATAGATAGATAGATAGATAGATAGATAGATAGATAGATAGATAGATAGATAGATAGATAGATAGATAGATAGATAGATAGATCATTGTATCACTGTATCACTGTCTTCCCGTTCATCATCAATTTGCTCGAGCGGGCACCAGTAACACCTTCATATGACCTGTCTCATGCAAGTAGAGCCCAAGGGCACCTGCTTCCTCCAGGAACATAAAGAGCCTCAAACCATTCCATCAGGTCATGGGAATGAGGTCTATAATTGTTACTGGTATCTGGCATATCAAATACAACACGAGTAGCTTGCCAGGCTCTGCCGTGCGGGTAGCACACTCTTGTAGTCATCTCAAAATCCAGCATTTATTGATGAACAATGCGGCCGCAGCGGCGCGCGAGCCGGGCTGCGATAGGCTGGTCTGCTGGGTGGAGTTCTGACGAGGAGAAAGTCCGGATGTGGAAAATGGAGGCCCTCATGGAGTGGGGGTTGTCTGGCTTGTTGTGAGGCTCTGCTGGGGTGGCGGGCCAGGGCTAGAACCTGCCATCCCTCCCGGGCGCCTCATGAGCGTCTGGGCACAGTGAGAGCCAGTAGCAGCTCTGCCCCATGTCTGTCTCTGGATCAGCATACCTGGGCCCGATTAAAAAAGACTGCAGCAGGGTGGATCTGGATGAGCCGGACTGAGATAGGCTGGTCTGCTGGGTGGAGTTCTGACGAGGAGGAAGTCTGGATGTGGAAAATGGAGGTCCTCATGGAGTGGGGGGGTCGTCTGGCTTGTTGTGAGGCTCTGCTAGGGTGGCGGGCCAGGGCTAGAACCTGCCATCCCTCCCGGGCCCCTCATGAGCGTCTGGGCACAGTGAGAGCCAGTAGCAGCTCTGCCCCATGTCTGTCCATAGATAGATAGACAGACAGGCAGACAGACAGACAGACAGACAGGCAGGCAGGCAGGCAGGCAGACAGACAGTCAGACAGACAGATAGACAGATAGATAGACAGACAGATAGATAGACAGACAGACAGAAAGAAAGACAGACAGACAGACAGACAGATAGACAGATAGATAGATAGATGATAGATAGATAGATAGATAGATAGATAGATAGATAGATAGATAGATAGATAGATAGATAGATAGATTGAGCATCACCGAGTGTGACCCAAAAAGACCAAAGATTAGATAGATAGATAGATAGATAGATAGATAGATAGATAGATAGATAGATAGATAGATAGATAGATAGATAGATAGATAGATAGATAGATAGATAGATAGATAGATAGATAGATAGATAGATAGATAGATAGATAGATAGATAGATAGATAGATAGATAGATAAATAGATAGATAGATAGACCATCACCGGGTGTGACCCAAAAGACCAAAGATTAGATAGACAGACAGACAGACAGACAGACGGGCAGGCAGGCAGGCAGGCAGGCAGGCAGGCAGGCAGGTAGGCAGGCAGGCAGGCAGGCAGGCAGGCAGACAGGCTGGCAGGCTGGCAGGCAGGCAGGCAGGCAGGCAGGCAGGCAGGTAGGTAGGTAGGTAGGTAGGTAGGTAGGTAGGTAGGTAGGTAGGTAGGTAGGTAAAGACCAGGCAGGTAAAAAACATCAAGTGACACCAAGTTAAATTACATATATACTACCTCCAAGATGAGGATTCCTTCACCTTCTCAAGGTCTGCCTATGTTGCTGCAAAAGGAGCAGAAGGCAGCTCAGAGGTTCACCGGGGAGACATGCAAGTTTGCTCTTTAACACTAAACCGAAACACTGGGTTGTATCTATTCTTCCATTTTTCTTTAACCTTGGGGATCCTCCTCTTTCATAAATAAGAATAGAAAATTATGCATAAGAAATCACTAAAAATCCAGGATTATACCCAGTAGAACCCAAAGGCCATCTTCTCTGCTTCTGATACATTTTAAAACTTGTATTTTATTTACTTGGGTTGCAGATGTGACTCAGGAGCAGAGCACGTGCCTTGCATCTATGAGGTCCTGAGTTTCATCCACAGCACTACAAAAAACATTTACAGTTGTGAAAATTCAAAATAACTTTGTTTTATGGGGTCCCACCTTGCAGAGCTTAGGGTTTACTCTTGGTTCTGCACTCAGGGATCACCCCTGGTGGCTTCAGGACACCGGATGGGATACTAATGATCAAACCCAGGTCAGTCACATGCAGAGCAAATGGACTAATCACACAGCACTACTTTAAATAGTATTGGGGTTTTTTGTTTGTGGATTTTTTCTCTTTTTGGGTCACACCTGGTGATGCTCAGGGGTTACTCCTCGCTCTTCGCTCAGGAATTACTCCTGGCAGTGCTTGGATGACCATATGGGATGCCGGGATCAAACCAGGGTCGACCACATGCAAGGCAAATACCCTACTAGCTGTGTTATCGTTCTGGCCCCTATTTGGGGATTTTTTGAGTTTGTTTTTTGGGGGGTCACACCTGGAGATGCTCATGAGTTACTCCTGTCTCTGCACTCAGGACTTATTCCTGTCAGTGCCTGGGGGACCATATGGGATATCAGGGATCAAAACCGGCTGCGTGCAAGGCAAACATCTACCTACTGTACTATCTCTCTGGCCCCCATAGGTTTAAACTTCTTGATGGTTGTTTCCATCAGGAAATTCCAGCTCTGCCCTCTGCTGATGAAGATGGAGTGGATCTCACCCAGCTCCTCATTACTGGGAGAATGTTTCACTCACTGTGAAACCATGAGCATGCGAATCAAGAGGGTGCTGGAATCAGGTTTGACAGTGAGGTTAATAAAGACACAGCAAGGTCCCATCTGAGAAGATGCCACTTCCTGAAGACAGCTCTGGTTAACGATGGTAGCATAGGACAAGGGCACCACAGCAGCAAGATCACACCGTTGCTGGCACATTTTGGTTTCTGCCAAGACTGATGAATGCACCAGCGCTAGAAACAGCAGGCGCAGGAATAGAACCACAGTTTGTATTAGCCGTGGTAAGGACAATAGACTCTTCTGGGTGAATGCACCATAAATCAATTTGTCCCCACTATAATGGGGTAGCTTCTCCTTAGCAATGAATTTCTGAAATAGGGAGCCGGAGCAGCAGCACAGCGGCTAGGGCATTTGCCTTGCACTCAGCAGACCCGGGTTTGATCCTCGGTGTTCCATATGATCTCCCGGAGCACCGCCAGGAGTAGTTCCTGAGTGCAGAGCCAGAAATAACCCCTGAGCATGTCCGGGTGTGACCCTAAAAAGAAAAAACAAACAAATAAAAAAATAAATTTCTGAAATGCATTCCTTGATAATGTTTTAAGCTTATAAGAGGAATCCAAAAGTTTGGTTATCTACAATTAGTAAATCAGGAAGGAGCATATCCATTGAACATTTTAAAACATCTGGCAGGGAAAAAAATCATTATTTTTTCTACTACATAGATCAGCCCTGTTTTGCAAACATGACTGCAGCTGACTTAGCTGAGGCTCCGTGACTCTACACATCAAGTTGCTATCACAGAATCGCCAGCTTGTATTCAGAATGGCAAAACTTGGATTTTTAAGGAAAATTTAAATAGAAGTGAAAAAAGGAGGAGCTGGAACACTCTATGACTGAAACCTAATCATGAACAGCTTTGTAATTGTCTATCTCACAGTAATAAAATAAAATTAAAAAAAAAAAAGAAAACGGAGGAATAAAAAGAATTGACAATGGTATAGAACAGCACCAGGATGTTGAATTTGCCAGAGGAAAGAAATAGCTTAGGGCTGGGGATGGCTCAAGGGCTAGAGCATGCGGCTGACATCTTAAGGCCCCGTCTTTGATCCCCAGCACTGCATGGTTCCCTGAGCAACCTCAGGCTGGCTCTGACGGCTCTGATGGCGTCCACCACTCCTTGGCATGAGTGGTGGGCGCTGGGCTAAGAATTCTTGGTTTTCCTCAGGACCCTTGACCACTGTTTGGGAAGACCAAACCCCCCGAAAAAAAATGAAAGAAATTCAACTTAGTGGATAACTGGGAATACGTCTGAACACATAGAAGAGGGTCAAACTCTGGAGTCTGAAGAATTTACCCCAGACATATAGACTAACCTTGGCTGGTTTTCTTTTTCTTTCCAATTGCATCACAGTGAGATACACAGTTACAAATTTGTTCCTGATTTGGTTTCAGACATATAATGTTCCAACAGAACCCCTTCCCCAGTGTGCCTGTCCCGCCACTCCCCGTTTCCCTCCCGCCCCTCCACCTGCCTACCCACCCAGTCCAGAGGTGCGCTGCCTTCTGTTCGGAATAGATCCAGTGATATCAGCCAGAGGCCAGCCTCACTGGGACAGGAGAGCAGCAGGACGTCCTAAGATGCATTTTTAAATCTCTTTTGCACTTACTGGATCCATTTACTGGCCCTTCAATGAAAATTTACTTCAATGAACATTTACTGGATCTTCAACGAAAGCATGTGCTTTAAGTTATATTAAGAAAGCTGGGGCGGGGCCGGAGCGATAGCCCAGCGGGTAGGGCGTTTGCCTTGCACGCGGCCGGCCCATGCCGGCCAGGGTTCGATCCCCGGCATCCCATATGGTCCCCCGAGCACCGCCAGGAGTAATTCCTGAGTGCAGAGCCAGGAGTAACCCCTGAGCATCGCCAGGTGTGACCCAAAAAAGAAAAAAAAAAAAAAGAAAGCTGGGGCGGAGGCGATAGCCCAGCGGGTAGGGCGTTTGCCTTGCCCGCGGCCGGCCCATGTCGGCCTGGGTTCGATTCCCGGCATCCCATATGGTCCCCCGAGCACCGCCAGGAGTAATTCCTGAGTGCAGAGCCAGGAGTAACCCCTGAGCATTGCCAGGTGTGACCCAAAAAAGCAAAAAAAAAAAAAAAAAGCAATTGGCTTTCTTAATAAAATTAAGAAAATAAATTTAAAAGAGTAAATAAATTTAAAACTTTGATATTTAAAAACTCGAGAAACTCAGAATTAAATATGATGTTTTCAGGTCTGAATTATTCCAGTTCAAAGACAGCCAAATCACATTGGCTATACTCAGAAAGGAATCAGATAAGCTTATAAACATTCTACTCAATTCAAAAACTGTTATTGGTTGCTTACAATACGCACGTGCAATAAGAAGTTGTAGAACTGAACTAATCAAGATAGACCAAATCATGTAGCTGGAAAGAGATTAGAGCTAATCCGAAAAGATTAACACTTAGGACTTCTCAAAGAGAACTGAAAATTTTCCTCTAATTCTCACACCATACTTACTTTAATGACCAGTTCTTTTAAGATCTGAGTCACTCACTTTCTGGCTGTTTGGAAAAGTTTCCGTGATAATGATTTTTGAGAGTAACTGAGCTTGTGATGCCTGTGTGTCGACATATCTCCAACCTTCATTCCTGGAGTCAGCAATAATGGAGGAGACGCTGGTGAGGCGAGACATTTGAAAAACGCAATTAAGGAGTTGAAGTTTCATGGATTAGGATAATGAACTTTTCTGAAGGCAACAGTGGGGAAATATTTGTAAAAGGAGTGGCAGGATGCAGACTCAGTGAAGGGCGACAATTCCTGCCCCACCAAGAGTTTTGTTTTCCATATAAGCCGGACTACATTGCAGAAAGTTGAATAATTTCCAAATGTAATTATGTGTAATGTAGGCCAAAAGGCATATTAAAATACATTACATTTTTTTTATTTTACTAGCTGGACCACAGTGTAAGAAGCCAAGAGAAAGGCCAGAAAAATAGAAGGGTCAGAAAAATCTTAAAGAAATAAAAATATATTCCCAAATTTCAGGACACTCTGTCCTACAAATAAGCACAGTGTTATAGAGGCTAGACTTCAAGAAATCAGCACCTATGTTAGGTACTAAATCAAAACATGGATCATTTTTACTTTTGTCTTAGTACCAGATTTTTTTTTCATAGCTCAGAACCATGGTAGCTAACTATACCAAATAATAGGCAAAATTACTATAACTAAACTTCCTATGGTAACACATAGAATTACAGAGCTGAAATAAGAAATGGAGGGACCAGAGAGAGTAGGGTGCTTGCCTTGTATGCGGCAGACCTGGATTTAGTCTCCAGCATCCCATATGGCCCCGAGTACTGCCAGGAGTGATTCCTGAGTGTGATGTCAGGAGTTTCTCACACACACACACACACGCACACACACACGCATGCATACGCACGCGCGCACACACACACACACGTAAATAAGAATGGAATTCTCTTTCACTCAATGTTTAAGACTAGTGCTGGGAATTAGTCAAAGAAAATAGAAAATGTATTTCTAGTCCTAATATAGCACTGAAGGCAGGAATATCTTTTTCAATTCACGAGCAACTAGTCTGTGGCTACTAGTCTGTGGCTAGTTTGAAAGATAATGTGATTTGAGAGTAAAACCTACAGATCCCAGCATTCTCCCCAAATACTCAAATATTCACAGTAGCAGAACACATTCTTATAACATGATATGATCTATGGATCTCATTAAGCTGCAGTACATTGCATAACTGTGGTATGTCATATAGTATCTTGAATATGAATACAGTCCCACACCCAAGAGGAAAAGATTATCATTCTATTCTAAGCATATGCAATAATCTCAAGAACTCCTCTCCTTCCCTGGTTATACAACAAGAAATTCAAAACAAACCTGAGACTTGCAATGAACATTTCCAAACTCAAAACATATTTTGAAAGAAATTTAACAATACTTCATTTATTCCCAAGGCAAGATACAAAGTCAACAAAAGATTGCTCTGATATTCTTCCACTTGGTTCAAAGGCATTAAATAAGCATTAAGCCCAAAAGATTCATGGAAAAACTCACAAAATAAGGGGGAATTGGAGCAGATTCCAAAGCATCCTAAAGTATCCAATCTGCCCTTGAGAAGGGCACCAAATACTTCTCACCTCACTTTAGGTCTGGAGACGAGTATAACGTTTATAGAGCTGTATTTGGGGGGTGGGGGGGTTCCCAGGCAGTGATCACGGGACTCAGGAGATGGTTCAAAACTCAAACTGCCAGGACCATACTTTACAGAGGCTACCAGGACCATACCTAACTGTGTACAGAGGCTACCAGGACCATACCTGACTGTGTACAGAGGCTACCAGGACCATACCTGACTGTGTACAGAGGCTACCAGGATTATACCCAGTAGAGTCCAAAGGCCATGAAATGCCAGGGATCGAAGGCACTCCTGCCTTTATCTTCTCTGCTTCTGATACTCTGTGCTTTTTTGCTTTTGCTTTGGTGTCACATCCAGTGATGCTTAGGGCATGCTCCTGGCTCTGCACTCAGGAATTACTGCTGGTGTTGCTCAGAGAGCCAAATGGGATCGTATCTGGGTTGACCATACACAAGGCAAACTCCCTATCAATTGAGCTATCTCTCCGGTTCCTACTCTGTTCTTTCTAAAATCCATTTATTTACAGCCAAAGTCAGATACTCCCTCCACCCAAACTCGAAGGAATTACAATAAAAAACAGCAGCAACTAGTTTACAGTTAAAATTTCTTTTGTGAACTCTCCTCTTATAAAAACCCTAAGTATGAGGCTAGAGCGATAGCCCAGCGGGTAGGGCGTTTGCCTTGCACGGCCGGCCTGTGCCAGACTGGGTTCAATCCCTGGCATCCCATATGGTCCCCCGAGCACCGCCAGGAGTAATTCCTGAGTGCAGAGCCAGGAGTAACCCCTGAGCATTGCCGGGTGTGACCCAAATAGAAAAAAAAAACCTAAGTATGGGGTGAGGGATGTAACTGGGTAGTAAAGTGCTTTCTTCCATGTAAAAGTCCTGAGTTTCATCCCAAGTGCCGAATGAATGAATGAATGAATGAATGAGTGAGTAAGTGAGTGAATGAGTGAGTGAGTGAATGAGTGAGTGAGTGAATGAGTGAGTGAGTGAGTGAATGAGTGAGTGAGTGAGTGAATGAATGAGTGAGTGAGTGAATGAGTGACTGAGTGAGTGAATGAGTGACTGAGTGAGTGAATGAGTGAGTGAGTGAATGAGTGAGTGAGTGAGTGAATGAGTGAGTGAGTGAATGAATGAGTGAGTGAGTGAATGAATGAGTGAGTGAGTGAGTGAATGAGTCAGTGAGTGAGTGAGTGAGTGAGTGAGTGAGTGAGTGAATGAGTGAGTGAGTGAGTGAGTGAGTGAGTGAGTCAATGAACAAATGAACAGACGAGACGAACGGACGGACGGGCGGACGGACAGACAGACGGACGAACGGACGGACGGACGGATGGATGGATGGATGGATGGATGGATGGATGGATGGATGGATGGATGGATGGATGGATGGATGGATGGATGGATGGATGGATGAATAAATAAATAGATGAATAAGTGAGTAAATAAAGATACATAGATATATTCACTTCTGGGACTCAACTTCTTTTGGAGGAGACTCTACTTTTTTTTTGGTTGTTGTTTTTGTTTCTGGACCACGTCTATGGTGCCCAGGACTGGACCACGTCTATGGTGCCCAGGACTTACTCCCAGCTCTGTGCTCAGGAATAACTCGAGGCCCATATGGGTGCCTGGAACCAAATTTAGGTCAGGAATATGCCAGGTGAGTACCTCACCTTCTGTACTATCTCTCCTTATAGGGGACTCTGCTTTTTTTTTAATTGTTATTTTTATTATAGTTTACGTAAAACTGGCTACCTTAATGTTTATCTCAGTGATTATCTTTGTGTTAAAGTTTATGATACTACTGGGGCGAAGCAATAGTACAGCAGGTAGGGCATTTGCCTTGCACCAGCCGGCCCATGCTGGCCCAGGTTCAATCCCGGCATCCCATATGGCCCCCGAGCACCGCCAGGAGTAATTCCTGAGTGCAGAGCCAGGAGAAACCCCTGAGCATCGCCAGGTGTGACCCAAAGGAGCAAAAAAAAAAAGTTTATGATACTAGAGAATGAGAGAAAAGAGATAAAGAACCTGCCAGAGAGGCAGGCTAGGGGATGCGGGGAGGGAATCGGGGACATTGGTGGTGGGAAATGGGCACTGGTGGAGGGATGGGTGCTGGAACACTGTATGACAAAAACCCAAACATGAACATCTTTGTAATTCTATACCTCACAGTGGTATAATAAAATATTAATTAAAAAAGTTTATGATACTTATGTCCAAGATTATTGCACCCACCACTACCAGAGTACCCAAGACCCTCCACTGTGTCTTTTTATCACTTCCAGGTCACTTCTTCTCCCACCCCCCACCCCCACTGCTGTATAATCTGAGATTATAAACCAGGACCAACCATTGGCCATTGCTCAGTATTGCCTGTCCCCTTACTTGTCTCCTTATATCCCATAGAGTTTGATAAGCTGGTCCTTCTCCCTCTGACTCATTTTGCCAAACACGCTGCCCTCCAGTTACGTCATATGGCAGCAAACTGTGTGTTCAGCCTTTTCTCGTTGTGTCCATTCTGTAAATATCCTACAATTCTTTCATCTACTCTTGGACATTTGAGGGTTTTTATATCCTGGCTACTATTCCAAGTGCTGCAATGAACAGAGGTGTGTATGCATCTTTTTCAATTGATGCTTTTGTGTTTGGGGAATAGATGTCAAGAAGTGGAATTTCTGGGCCTTCGGAAAACTCTGTTCGTCATGTTTCGCGGCTTCATCATACTGTTCGCCAGGGAGGCCAAACCAGACAATATTGGGTTTCCACATTTTTTATTCATCCAGACTTACAGAGTGGCCTGTTAAGGATTGAAAATAACTATCGTGGGAGAGGTTGTGGTCCCCCCCAACCCCCAAGGGAGGTCCCAAGGCTCCAGGATCCAGGGACCCCCTGTGGATTCCATAGCCTTAATTAACTGTTCAGGGCTTCGTGCTTCTGGGCCTCTCCCAGTATCTCTTCTGTCAGAACCCTTTTCCTTAGGCCCTTTCTGCTCAGGGTTCTTCTCTTCAGGGCTTCTTTTCTCTGGACTCCTCGGCTATGTCCCTACCTATTTCCTGGTTACCTTGTCTTATCTTTTGCTACAATTTCCTGTGCCTCTGAATCCCTATCTAATTCCTTGAGTTCCTCCATGTTGCCCTGCTTCTGGTGGTCCTAATACTCAGTAGCCCTGAAGCTCTGTAGCTTTGATGCCAGCCCTCGGGCTCAGGCCGTGTGGCTCTGGGGCTGGCCCTCGGGCGTAGGCATCAGGAGCAGATTCTCCTCCCTGGTGCTGGCCATCTGGCTCAGGCACCAGGGGTCCATGGCCAAGGTGCTGGCCAGGCACCAGAGACCGCTGCTCTCTCAGTCTGGAAGCCCCCGGGATGCTCTCCTGGGACTCTTATTTATAGTCTCGGCCAGGTTCAGAGCCTGGCCTCAGCTTAACAGACTTTGGGAGGCTAGAACTGTGCCTTTAAGATCCCATATCCCACAGTGGCCCACATGTCAATACTGGGCAAGCACTTACCAAGCCCCACACTGTCCAGCCAGTGATCCCCAACAGTGCCGAGGAGCCGGAAGGAGCTCGACGCTAGCCTAGATCAGAAGCAATGGATGAAAGAGCATGGCAACAGAAGCAGATGCACTGAGAACCGCCGCCGAGGGCAGAGTCCGCCGCAGAGAAATTTGGAAGGCTCTGTAGAATAAAACTAGGGAGGCCTTGGGGAGTAGGGGAAGAGAGTGGGAAAGGGAGCAGAAGGCGTGGAGCACCTGCTCGGAAGAATCCCCTCCACGTAGGGCAGTAGGGCGCCATCTAAGCCTGAAACACGACAACAGAACTCAGGCCCTGGAACCATGAGCAAAGACAAATAAGCAAGAACAACACATGTCGTGAGCGCTCAGGCTGTTCTTAATAAAGAGCCGATCTCGGGTAGTGCAGCTTTTAGATGCTTTATTGAAATTCATCATCCACTAAAGGCCATTCAAATCTATCATTCACAAAGGTCATTCAGGCTTCAATGGCTAACACTAACCATCAAAATGGCATCTCACATCCTACTTGACTCCACCCTAAGATTAACGCTTCCTAATCACACACCTGAGTTAACTATGCCTCAAGACCCACCAGAGTCAACAACGGGGTAGGGGTCTGCGGCCTCTGTTTCTCGCAGAGAAGCTGGATCTTACAATGACTCTTGATCCTCCAAGTGGTCAGTGCAGACTTGGAGAAGATCCTGACAGTCAGAGCAGTCTGAGTTAGAGTGCAGGGTTGCTCAGATGGACAGAGTCTCGTCTAAGGGAGTGGACCGCTGGTCCGTGGCTCTCACTGCAACATGGACGGGACACACCACCCACCTACTCAGAGAGCCCGACAACTTTGAAAATGGACTGAGTTAGCCCACCGGGATCTGAGTAAGTGGAGGGCTCGCTCTGTTGGTTGTCTGGGCTCCAGCCTTTTTATACATTAACTATGCTAAGTCATGTCTAAATCAACAACCTGTTTACAGTCACTAAGGGTACAAAACAGATTTACAACTCATAGGGGATTTCCTCATATTATTTTGGGGGGGATGGTCATACCCGGAGATGCTCAGGGGTTACTCCTGGCTCTGCACTCAAGAATTACTCCTGGCGGTGCTCGGGGGACCATATGGGATGGCGGGGATCAAACCTAGGTTCGGCCGCATGCAAGGAAAATGCCCTACCCGCTGTGCTATCACTCCGGCCCACACACATTACTTTTTAATGCCTTAATAGTCTTCAGGTTTTTTAAATATTCTTATTGTTTTTAATGTGTTTAAAGCATTTTAATCACATACAAATAGTTTATATTATAAAGTACAGACTCACATCATCAGGAGGTTTGTGGGCAGCTTATCGGTCTTGCCTTCTGGTGCTCTGCTCCTCTCTCCTGGCCGTCTCTGGTTGTCTCTCTCCAATGCTGGCCTTCTCCTGGGTCTGGGAGGTTTCTACAGCTTTCGTGGCCTGTCTGTGTGTAGTGTGCCCTGTTCCAAACCTTCTTCATCTCTGCTCCCTACAACACACAAAACAAACATGAACTGGATGTCTCACAGCATTGGAAGTATACGACATGCATCCCTTTGGGACAGGCTTCTCCTACTATTGCCTTGTTGAGAACTTTTACCCAGGGACAGCATGTACTGGCTCTCCATCCCTTATTATGGTTCAGCAACATTCCACAGGATGGCCGCAATGCATCATTCATCTGTTGATGGTAACCTGGGTTCTTTCCACCTTTGGGCAGGGGAGCAAGGGGGTATTGTTGGGGTAGGGGGAAGAGAGGGGAGATAGGAGAGGGGTGGAGAGAGAGTTAGGGCACACCAGCAGTACTTAAGGCCCGTTCTTGGCTGTGTGCTCAGGAGTGACCCCTGGTGGTGTCTAGGGGACCCTATGTGATGTTTACGCATCAGACTAGGGTCAGCCACATGCAAGGCAAACGCCTTAGCCCCTTCCTTTCTCTCTAGGTCTCTTTGCACCATTTTGTTGTTCTGAGTAGGGCTTCTCTTCATAAAGACAGAAAGCAAACTGGTGGTGAAGGAGGCTGGTGGGTCAGGCATGACTGCTTAGTGGGCATGAGTTTTCTTTAGAGGTGATGAAAAGGGTTTGGAACGAGAAAGACGAGTTGACTCTTCAGCAGTGCGGTGGACTGAAAGCCAAGGAACTGTGCATGTTT
Source organism: Cryptotis parvus (assembly GCA_021461705.1). Taxonomy (NCBI): domain Eukaryota; kingdom Metazoa; phylum Chordata; class Mammalia; order Eulipotyphla; family Soricidae; genus Cryptotis; species Cryptotis parvus. The sequence goes on along the minus strand of JAJIBD010005035.1, from coordinate 69,972 downwards.
AAGCAGTTTGCTCTATGTGTTATAAAAATTTTACTTCTATTATATATGTTTTCTAATTTCAAGGCAAACTCTCCAGGGCCAGCTGCCTAAAATGTGGGTTGAACTGTACCAAGACGGACCAGAGAGATAGCACAGGGGTTAAAGTAACTGCCTAGGATGTGCGCCAACCTGATTTACTCCCCAGCTCCCTGTACGCTCCCCTGAACACTGCCAAGAGTGATCCCAAGCACAGAATCAGGAGTAAGCACTGAGCACTGCAAGGTGTAGCCTAACCCTTCCTGAAATTAATAAAATAAAAGGTCTAGTACTGAGGATATGGCTCAAAGCATGCTTTGCTGGGGCTGAGGGGGGCCCTGGACTTGAACACTAGTTACCATGTGCCCCTAAGTATCATTAGGAACCCCCAAACACCTAGTTGGGAGTAGTCCCCGAACACTGCCGGAGTTGGCCCCAAAACTGAAAATAAGGTTTTTTTAAACTTTCAAGTTTTAATAAATGAGAGATGCTTGAAGGAATATTCTTATGACTGCTATTAACCACCAATTATCTCTTTGAAGAGATGCAGGTGGGCTGGAGCAATAGCAGGTAGGTGCTTGCCTTGTGGGCCACTGACACCAGTCAATCCCAGACATCCCTTATGTTTCCTGAGCCCCACCAGGAGGCGATCACTGAGCACAGAGCCATAAGTAAGCCCTAAACACTGAGAGATATGGTTCAGAAACCAAATAATAAAAATAAGCCCAAGAAAAAACAAGTGAACTTAACTTGTCTAAATTGAACTAAGATGAGAAGAAACTATAATTAGACTTCCTAGACCACTAGTAGAAAGTATCAGGGCCAGAGAGCCAGAGTGATAGATAGTACAACAGGTAGGGCATTTTTCTCACACACAGCTGACCTGGGTTTCATTCCTGACACCCCAGGCTGTCCCCAGAACCCACTAGGAGTAATCCCTGAATACAGTGCCATGAATACACCCTGAACACCATTATGTGTGGCCAATAAAACAAAAACAGAAAGAGAGAAAGAGAGAAAGCATGCAATCTACCAAGAACAAGGCAGATTGGCCAGGGCCAGAGCCATAGTACAACAGTTAGTTAAGGCATTTATTTGCCTTACACATGGCCAAGCCTGGTTCAATCCCCAGCACGGTTCCCCTATCCCCACCTGGATTGATTCCTGAGCACAGAGCCAGGAGTAAGTCCTATGTACCGCCAAGTGTGGCCCAAAAGCAAGGAAAGAAAAAAAAAATAGAACAAGGCCTCGAAAGTCCTACTCCAGCCACTCACTCCACAGGCAGGGTATGTGCCAGGCACGAGGCAATGCACGAGGCGTGCTAGAAAATGCCAACAAACATGTTCCAACACAAATCTTTTTTTGCCTCATTATATTCTTAACTGATACACAAAAGACAAGATTAAATGATATCATGTGAAGGCATGCTCCCAGGAGTAGAAAAATGAACACTCTTATAAAAGGGGAGAAAACCAGTAAAGACGACAGTCTCTTAAGATACAAAAAAAAAATCCATCTTTATCTGGTGACTAATTAGACATCTATCATCCTATAAAGTGTGCGATTAATTTTTTTAAAAAGCCACACTGTCTTAATCTGCTGAAGAAATTATGTTGGATGCACAGAATAATTCCCAAGCTCTGTGGTGCGATGCCCAAAATTACAAGATGGGTTACACTGAAGCTCATCTTAAGGAGAGATTCATTCATATTTATAACTGCCTGGAGGAAAAAGCCTTTTAACATAAACGTATGTGCCATCAATCCTATCTGGTGCACTTTTTATAATAAAAATTCATCGCTGCATCTGCATTTAGGATGAGGAAAACAATAAGATTTGTGACCTTTGCATATAACAAAATCCTGTTTACTGAGCTATGCCAGAGTGCCTTACATAAAAATGTATTCATTCATTATTTTTCTTTCATTATTTTTCTCCCTTAAGCAAAAAGTCAGTCTTAAGTATAAGCAAGTTAGAAGAGATGATATTTCACCCCAAAAAGGAATGCCGAAGGCCCAGCATATCACCCAGTTAAAAAGTGTCCCATGGAACATAAGATCATGCTTGGTTTGCTTGGATTAGCAAAAGTTAATCCCAGGGACAGAGAATGTTTGAAGTCCTCATCTTTCCCCTGGCTCTTCACCACCCTGTTCTCTATCTCAAGCCAAGGGATCACTGTTCTTTGTCTCTGGGGAGAGTGAAATAAAAACTAGGCCCCTTGTTTTGGAACAAAAAGGATGCGGGGCCCAGACAAAAGGTGGAGCAGAAACGTCCTTCAATCTGCACTTACTGTTGAGTCACTGTGCCAGGCACAGGGGAAGGTCAGGGATAGAGCAATCGTTGGAACAAACAGGGCTTTGAGGAGTTCAAGAGATAGTGCCCTGGGTAAGACGCTTGCCTTGCACACAGCCATCCCTCTTCAATCCCTCACACCCCATATGGTCACCCGGATCTGCCAGGAGTGATCCCTAAGCACAGAGCCAGGAGTCAACCTGAGCACTTCCAGGCATGCTCCAAAAAATAAAAACAAAACAGACATGCCACAGGACAGATGTTCTTCTATTCCAGAACATCTATCCGGAACAAAAGAGCTTCTGGACTCAAGGGAGAAGGAGAATGAGGCATGATTAGAAAGGGCACGGACGGTCGGAGCGAGAGTCCAAAGGGTAGAGTGTTTGCCTTGCACGCAGCCAACTCAGGTCCAATCCCCAGCATCCCATATGGTCCCCTGAGCACCGCCAGGAGTAATTCCTGAGTGCAGAGCTAGGAGTAACCCCTAAGTATCACCTGATGTGACCCAAAAAGAAAAGAAAAATAAATAGGCCAGAGGTTGGTCCCTGAGAGAGAAACCTAGACCCAGGGTCTCTTCTTGGGTCAGAAACCCTGAGCGGCGGTCATCTGTCCAATGACAGAACAGCAATCAAACCGAAAGTAAGTTTGGGGACCTGCTGGAAAGGTCAAGGGGGCTGCCCCCTGCATTGGGATGGTGGTCCCAGGACATAACCCTGAGCACAGTAACAGGGGAGATGGTATCCCATTCTAGCAGCTCTTTTTATGTCCAGTGGAAACACTGAAGCATCAGAGTACTCCCCCAAGCCTGGAAGTACCAGAGGAGAAGTAAAGTCTAATAGCTGGAGACCACTGAACAAATTAGTAACAGGTGGTTTTCTTCTATCAGGGATAAAGAAAGACACGCGCACACCCTACCCCCTTTAGAGCTTTTACTTAGACACATCCTAAGTGTTAGTTCTCCATCTCTTTTCAACATAAGTCAATATTTTCCAAAGTTAAGATAGGCTTGGGCTAGCTGTAAGACCCTCATGTCTTTCTCAGGACATGGGAATGACGCTTTGGAATGTGAACTTCCCCAGACAGTAGTCCTGTTGTTCATTTCGGGAGTTGAACTCCAACAAAAGGAAGGTGCCTCCTACTATATGGGTATTTTTCCTTTACATAAACGTCCTGTTGGCTAACACAGATAGTGAGCCCAAGTAGCAGGTAAAGTGAGGCAACAGGTTGCCTGCTGTACTCTCCCAGACTATATTACTCCAGCTCCAAATAATGCTTTGTGCTAAATCATGCTGAATTGCAAAGAACAATGACCAACTTCATGAACACAGACTTGGACAGATGACATCAAGGACAATCCTGGCCTCCTTGTCACAACTGAAGTTTCCCAAATGTCAGATGCAAGTTTCAGAGAAAAAGCAGGAGGTCCTGGAGAGGAGATATATTGTACATCCCATAGGAGTTTAAAATAAGTCCATTTATTCTAGAAAACTAGGGGTTGGGTCTATAGTACAGTGGGCAGGGTACTTGCTTTGCAGAAGTAGGCCGGTTTGATCCCCTGCATTCCATATGGTCCCCTGAGCCCACCAGCAGTAATAACTGAGTGCAGAGTCGGGAGTAAATCCTGAGCACTGCCGGATGTGACTAAAATACAAACAAACAAAAAACCTAAAGCAGTGTATATTATTATTGTATCATGGTGGTGGTTGTGGGGGTCACTCCCAGCAGCGTTCTGCCCTGCCTGAGCCACTGGACATAGTCCTGTGCCCACTACCTCATAAATACTGAACCTGTCTCCAGCCATGCTAGCCTGAACGCACTCGGCCTCGTCTGATCTTAGAAGCTAAGCAGGTCGGGCCTGGTTAGTACGTGGGTGGGAGACAAACACTGGACCCACCTGGTGTTCAGCTGCAGGAATCTTGCTTTAGACCATTGTACTAACTTCCCATTTCCTCTAGCAGTGAGAAAGAGAGAGATGGGTGGAAGGAAGCAGTGTTGTTCACAGCGTTTCTGTAACTTCCTGGCTCATTGCTCTTTCCTGGTCGTTTTCAATAAACTAATTAAACCAGAAATTTGGCGAAGAGGTTATGACCGTTGTTTTATGTTTGAATGATTTCGTTGTGTACACAAGCATGAGAGCCAAGCGGTGACTCTTGGATGCTGGTGAGCGCCCACATCACGAGAGATCTTCTTTGAAAGACTGGAGTTCAAAGGGCACCAAAGTTCAAGGGAAAGTTCACCTCAGCTCGCCTTGCTGGTAATTGGCAGGTGTGGGCCTGACCTGTCTTCTGCCCCTGCTTCAGGCTGCTTCAGAGGCAGGATGTCATGAATCTGATTACCCTCGTCTCTTCCCAGCATCTCGTCATGGAACCACTGACCTCCTAGTCACAGAGTGTGTCAGTCTGGGTATCTCTACCTGCTCCTCCTCTTCCCGTCATAGACAGCCCCTCTTGCCCCAGCCCACGGGGGCAAGCTTAGCTTCTCTGTGCCAACGGCATTGCTCAAAGTCAACTTTCTCCAACCTCTCACCTAGAATTCAGAAACTGCTTTGTTTCTTTTCATGAGCACTCGTTTTTCATCATTAGATTCTGAAGCCTTTTGGATGGCTCCCAAATCAATGTGACCAGGGGACACCCCATTTTATAAGCTAGTATTAACTCTCCCCCACTTGCCAGATGAAAGGACCTGCCTTTCCGTAACTGAGCTGGAACCAATGTTTTGATCCTGTGTCCTAATAAAGGTCGTTGATTCTCTCCTAAACTCTCGGAGCAATTTCTTCTTTTTTTTTATTCATGGAAGTCAGTTTGTATTTTTTTTAATATTTTATTATACCACTGTGAGATATACAATTACAAAGATGTTCATGTTTGGGTTTCGGTCATAGTGTTCCAGCACCCATCCTCCAACCAGTGCCCATTTCCCACCACCAATGTCCCCAATTCCTCCCCCCACCCCAGCCTGCCTCTATGGCAGATCTTTATCTCTTCTCTCTTTCTCTCTATCTCTCTATCTCTCTACCTCTCTCTCTCTCTCTTCCTTCTCTTACACATTGTGTATTGCAATACATAAATTTAGACGTTATCATGTGTATCTTTTTGCCTATATTCAATGCTAAGTTCTAGGCTGGTATTATCATTTTCGACGAGTATTAGCACACTGTTCCCTTCTCTGTCTTACCTAACCTCTGACTCCTACATGTTTGTGGTAAATTCCACCTATTGACAAGACCTCCAGCATTTCCAAACAGTAAGTTAGCAGACAGGGAAAATAGCTCAAAACACTAAATATATAACTAGCATGTGAGGGGGCCCCAACTCCAATCCCCAGCACCACGCAACATCCCAAACACCAACCGGTGACACCATGCTAGCCTCCAGCACCACTGAGCCTGAGCAACCCTACCAAGACTGAACCAGTGGATCCCCATGGCTGGAGAGAGGACTGAGTACTCCCTGGTCCCCTGAGGGAGGCCCCCAAAAGTAAATTAGCACTGTTTTTCCTTGAAAATAGACATGGGGCAGAGCTGCTACTGGCTCTCACCGTGCCCAGCCGCTCATGAGGCGCCCGGGAGGGATGGCAGGTTCTAGCCCTGGCCCGCCACCCCAGCAGAGCCTCACAACAAGCCAGACGACCCCCCCACTCCATGAGGACCTCCATTTTCCACATCCGGACTTCGCCCTTGTCAGAACTCCACCCAGCAGACCAGCCTATCACAGCCCGGCTCGCGCGGCCACTTGCGGCCCCGCGGTTCATCAATAAATGCTGGATTTTGAGATGACTACAAGAGTATGCTACCTGCACGGCAGAGCCTGGCAAGCTACCCATGTCGTATTTGATATGCCAGATATCAGTAACAATTATAGACCTCATTCCCATGGTTTGAGGCTCTTTATGTTCCTGGAGCAAGCAGGTGCCCTTGGGCTCTACTTGCATGAGACAGGTCATATGGAGATGTTACTGGTGCCCGCTCGAGCAAATCGATGATGAACGGGAAGACAATGATACAGTGATTCCTTGAAAATAGACTTTTAAGATCTTGAGATAGTTATCTTCATTACTCACATGCTTATAAAACTCCTTTATAAATATTTCCCTCCCTCCCATTAAAAAACAAATAATCTATGGTTTGTCTGGCCTTAGATATTGTTATCATTCTATATCTATCCTTTTGCCTCTGGCTAATTTCACTCAGCATGATCCTCTCCATGTCATGGTGATATAATAAAAAATTAAAAAAAATACTCTAACACGGACTCCTTTCTTCTAAAATGCCTGCAGAGTTTTCCAGGCCTGGAGCTCTTGGGAATAGTAGAACTGCTCTGTCCAAACTAGCGCCCTCAGCCATGTGGCCGCTGGCTCTGGCTACCCAGAGATGGGCTGTAAACAAAGCATATAGGATTTCAAAGATAGTATCAAAAACAGAGGCTGTAAAATACCTCAATATTTTATATTGATGCCATTGTGAGATAATTATACCTTGGGGATATCAAGTTCAATAAAACACGCTATTAATATTCCTTCTGCCAGTTTCTGCTTATCTATCTGGGTATAACTACCGGAAATTTTCCTCTTGACCTCTCACTTGGCGTTTGCGGCTGGCAACCTATTTCTGTTGGGAAGCAGTGTTTTAGGTTTCATAAAGGTAAATAGGCCACATTAAAACAGCCACATTAAACACACATTAAACAGCCACATTAAAACTCAGGCTGTGGCCTGGGGAGATACTTGGTCAAGAACTTGATTTTGGGGGCCGGAGCGATAGCCCAGCGGGTAGGGCGTTTGCCTTGCACGCGGCAGACTCATGCCTGCACGGGTTCGATCCCCGGCATCCCATATGGTCCCCCGAGCACCGCTAGGAGTAATTCCTGAGTGCAGAGCCAGGAGAGACCCCTGAGCATTGCCGGGTGTGACCCAAAAAAAAAAAAAAAAAAAAGAACTTGATTTTGAATCCCAGAACTCTCCTGTCCCTTGAGCACTGCCAGTTATAACTCTGGAGGCTGTGGGACACTGCCAAGGTTCAAAATCAGGTCCCTGTTGGGGTGACCCTGGTGTCCCCAGAACCATGATGTCCCACTGACCTGTTGATCCAGTAGGCCAAGTAGTACCAGGAGTGGCCCCTTGAGCATTGCTTGGAACCCCGCCCCATTCCGCAAAAAATGTCGTTTGCTCCGGGACTGGCCATTAGCTGATTGACTTCTCTCCATTTGAGGAAGAGCTTAGCCAGAGATACAGAAATAAGGACTTAATCCTTTATAGTCTTGCTGCTGTTCCCACTATCAACCATAGAACTTCCTGTTTCTTGGATGCAATGACCCAATAAGAGAATCCATTTGATTTAGAAGCTATAAGCGACCCTCCTTGGTCACGGCTTTTGTTTTTGGGGGGTGGGATGGTTGCCCCGCATGACCTGAGATTGCAGGTTAACTGAGCCACCTTGGTGATACTGAGGTACCATATGCAGCCCCAGGGATCAAACCTGTAAGGCAAGTGCCGGACCCCTCTACTATCCCAAAGCTTTTCTTATGTAGGAGCCATATCCGGTGATACTCAACCTGTCGTGCTGGCATGCCGCAAGATCAATTACTCTTGCTAAGAACAAACTCGGGATCACACATGACAGGCTGTGTTGTACCCTTAAATCATGACCCCACCCACATCACAGCAGGTTGAGTCAGGACACCTGATCGGTTTCTCGCTATCCTATGCCTTGGTCCAGGGATGGGGAAAGTGGGTGAGGTGCAAAAATTGGGGATTCCCGGGCCTTTGCTCCCAGCAGGGCTGTGGGAGCCCGTGGCATGCAGGCCTGGCTTGACTGAGCTCATCCTGATATGAAAGAGCACACAGCACGTTCAAAGGGCCTGTGAGCACTGGAGCCAAAGACAGATTATTTCCTGAATTACTCTAATACAACTGCAGTCAGACAACTCTAGAAATAATAACCAGGATAACTTTATTATACTTCAGTTCCATCTGGCTGGATAAAACCAGGCATTTGGATGAGAAGACAGAGAGTGAATGTTCAGGCGAACCCAGGGAAGCATAAAATGCATTTGCAAACATATTCCAATCCGGAGGTGACATTTGCATCCCTGGACTCCTAGGAGACCTTCACTTGTGACAGCTTAACCAGTTCATCCTCCTACGTGACAAAATCGCAGGATTGTGAAGATTGGAGGAAACGATGCAGCAGCTTCTTCAAGTCAAAAGAGACACAAACGTTCCATTTTCAAGTCTGAGTCATATGAGGTATGCTCAGCAATGATCGGGCAAACGACCCTGACCGTGCAGAGCAACTTCTGAGCAGAAGCCACTAGGCCGCACTGCCCCACCCTGCTGACATGTTGGAAGTGTCAGCTCCCAGCTCTCCTCGGTTTGTGCTCTGCGTAGCTCGAGTTTCATCTGTAATCTAACTCACTACAGTACATCAAACTCCGCAGGTCAGTGGCCCACACGGCAGCTGAGAGAAATACAATCAGGAATGCCTCTAATGACTACAATCAACCAAATCCGATGACAGTTTTTCCCCAAAGCTGTCAGAACATTCAGGAGGCAGCACATACTCTAATTCCCTCCTACACCATTTCAGGTACAATAATCCAAACGGGGAGGAAAACTGTAATCGTGGAGCCACTGTGTTTTAAACCTCAATTGATGACCAAGCAAAGTCTCTGGAAAACAACAAAGCATCATCTGAATGGGAGGCCCGGTCGGCTCTCCACGGGGAAGCTGGGACACACAAAAGTGTCCCATTTTACAGAGCATGCTGGCAGGAAGACTGAGAACATCTACAGTTTTCCATTTCTTCAAGGAGAGCCTGACACTTCCTTTCTTTGTTTTTTTTTTTTTTTTTTGGGGGTCACACGGGGCAATGCTCAGGGGTTACTCCTGGCTCTGCACTCAGGAATGATCCATTGCTCTGGCCCCTGACCCTTCCTCCTAAGCAACAACCAGAGGCGAGAAGGAGATGAAAAGGAGGAACCATCCTTGTCCCAGGCGTTGGGAAAAGGAGCGCTGCTTCTTTAAGGCTGCGCGGGCCTTTCCTGCTCGCGTTGCAGGCTCAGCCTCTGCCGCAGCGGCCCGACCCAGCGGTAAGGTTCAGTTAGCCAAGGTGGAGGATGGGAAAAGAATGGAGCTGTCCCAGCTACTCAATGAGATCAGGGCAAACTATGAAAAGCTCCTCACCAGAAATCAGATAGAGACCGTGCTGTCAACAAGGACCCAGGTAATGATTTCATGCAGACCTTCCCGGAGAAGGCGGCAGGCCATGTCTTTCCCCCTGTCCCGGCCTCTCTGAGGTACAGTATTTCCTTTTCAATGCAGCATTTACTGGGGAAGAATTTCGGTTTTACTGCAATGTGGCTGGGACTACAGGGGAAAGGCTGGGAGTCTACTGTAAACCTGCCATGAAATTGATGTCGGTTGGTGCATTTCATTTTTGGGTTTTTTCTGTATAGAAATTAGGAGGTGCCTATTATTAACAAAACACAGAGTCAACGTGCAATAACAGGGTGCACTCTAACCTCGCATGGACCTCTCTAGGACAGAAGGCATTTCAAATACCCTTCAGATATGTTCCTGAGTTTATTTCTAGGGATCACATAAATAGCACCTTTTAAATGACAGTTGTAAAGGAAGGCTTATTACTTACATATTTGGTAGAAATGAAACTGAGTCAAATATTTCTGAAAGGTTCCTAATAGCTTGATAATGAGTTCAGTTTTTATAACAGTTATAAATAGAAACCATGTAAGTATGTGAGCAAGGCATTCCTAGACAAGTATATAAGTTGGGACCATCCAAAGACCCCCAAACTGATTCTGGCTTGGCACTTAGAGGATGGATTTTTGCTTTTGCACTTTTTGTTTGAGAAATGTTTATTTCCAATATTAAGAAAACAATACTGAGTTTTGCATTTAAAACTTAATACTACATTTTAATACTGAGTCAAGTCAAATAAAGATGATTTCATATGCTTAGAGTGCACCTTTATCAATTAGTTAAAGTCTCAAATCTTTAAGCAAGTAAACAAACAAATATTTTGGAGGCAAATTCATAAATTCAGGGATTGCTTTTAGTTTAGCTGTCATATAGGCATTCAAGTGTTTTTCTAAATATTCATACAGTCAAGACTTGCTTTAAAGTATCATCAAAAGGGAAAAAATACTGCTGGTAAATCATATGAATTTATTCTATTGGTAATTCAACTTTAGAAGCATTTTAAATTTTACTTCTGAGTAACATTTTCATTATTCATGAAAAAAAGCATCAGTATTAAATAAGAAAATGTGGGGCCGGAGCGATAGCCCAGCGGGTAGGGCGTTTGCCTTGCATGCAGCCGGCCCATGCTGGCCCAGGTTCGATCCCGGCATCCCATATGGTCCCCGAGCACCGCCAGGAGTGATTCCTGAGTGTAGAGCCAGGAGAAACCCCCTGAGCATTGCGGGGTGTGACCAAAAAAAAAAAAAAAAAAAAAAAAGAAAGAAAAGAAAATGTGCTGGACTATTTAAGTATTAAAGTAATGAGTTCATTTCTTTATAGAGAAGTAAAAAAATGAATAAATGAAAATTTCTTTAAAAAAGCCAAATATTTTTAAACATGCAATATTAGATACACAAGTTTTTTACAAATCAGTGCTGAAAAGAATAAGTGAAAAAGGTAGCAATATAGTAAAAAAAATTAGTCTTTTTAACATAAAACAACTTTCATGGATTATTTTCAAAGAATTCAGAAAAGTCCACTGAAATAAATTTAAGAAATTCAAATTAAATATTAAAAGAAAGAAGGAAAAGGTGACTTCTGTTGCCCACAAACTTTAAGCCCCAAGTGTAGTGGGTTAAAGCCACCCTGTGCTCTCTCTCAGGCTCCTGGGTTAGGCCGGGAGATACCACACAGGCTCTCTTCCCGCCAGCACTCAACCTGGTGTGCCCCTGGGTGGGGCCATCCCGGTGGCTGACTCTTGTGTCTGGCACCCTGGCCGGATTCTGGAAGACGCGCTCAGCTTGGAGAACTGGCACTGACTCTCCTTGTGTAGGTTCAGAGTCTCTCCTTCCGTCACCGCCTCACTGTGTCTCCAACTGGACTTCCAGAATTCTTCCTTGGCAGAAGCTCCCAGGTCATGGAATTAGCCCTTTTGAGGACTTCCTAGGAGCAGGCGCGGCTGCCACCTTCTACCACTGCCCTGGGCCCGCCTAAGAGGCTAAGGGGCTGCAGGAGGATGTGAATTGGGAGGCTATAGTCACCGCAGGGCGATCATCAGCATCTGCCACCACATGAGCCCCCTGCCAGGTCCCCATTCAAAATCTCAAGCACCAGGAGCTACCAGTCCTTTCTCTGCTCTTGACTCTCTTTTATTATCATGACCCTGATAGATGTTGCTAGTTGCCTTCGCCAACAAAGAAATGATAAGAGCAAACTAAGTGGGTGTAGGGATTTTGTTCATTCTTTGCCCTAAATTGTATTCATTTACTTCACTGTTTCCTTTAAAAACAAAATGGGGTGGGATGGGGATGCTGGAAAAATAGTACAGCAGGAAGGGCCACTGCCTTGCACACCTGGATTCCCAGCATCCCAAGTGGTCCCTGGGGCCCCACCAGGGGAAGCCCTGAGTATCACAGAGTGTGGTCCAGAAACAAAACTAAAGAAAGACCCAGGAGGGGCTGAAGCGATAGCCCAACGGGTAGGGCGTTTGCCTTGCACGCAGCCCGGCCTCTGCTGGCCTGGGTTCGATCCCGGCATCCCATATGGTCCCCCGAGCACCACCAGGAGTAATTCCTGAGTGCAGAGCCAGGAGTCACACCCCTGAGCATTGCCGGGTGTGACCAAAAAAGGAAAAAAAAAAAAAAAAGACCCAGGAGCTGAAGAGGTAGTACAGAGATTAATGTGCTCCATGTGCTGGGATTGCCTGCAGAAATAGCCCCGAACACTGCCAGGTATGGCCAACACACACACACACACACACACACACACACACTATTTATTACAATAAGCATCAAATTGTTTATTGTAAATGCGTTTTAATGAGAGCATTTTTAAAATTGTAATTTTTTTCTTCAAGTATGGAACCCTACTGTTGATTCCATATATTGCTCCTTATTACTTGGGGCTAAATGCTGAGAAATCAGTCAAAAGAAATGTACTTAATCCCAATATTGGCATAAGAACATTTAAAGCTGAATACAAAATAATCCATGTCTTGTTTAAGGTGGACAGTTAGGAAAAAGCTTTAAAAAAATCATCTTTGCTACTACCCTAGATATCCCAAATTAACAGACCATCTAAAAAAGACCAGTTTGAAAAAAGGCTCTTATTTTTCAGTAGGGGCTTCTCTGAAGGCAGAAATCTATTTTAGATTCTCTAATGCCTATGAGAGCTTAAAACTCTAAATTATTCATAATATACTTCCCAGCAGTATTCACTCCCTGTCCACATAACCAGTCCCAGAATTGATTGATCAGTTATAGGTGTATCACTATTTGCTTTTATAAAGAATCCTGCAAGAAAGGGTGAGTGGAAAGAACAGCTAATTTTCTATCCTTCCGTAATTGTGTCATAAATAATGATAAGTTCAGAATTAAGTGCCTCAAACTGCAGCCCAACACTGTTGCTTTCATTAAAATAGAATATTTTTCTGTTTTAAGGAGAGACCATTTCCACCTGATAAAACTAAGACTAAAAAAAACAAATTGAGTTGCCTACATATCTAATTAACAACTTAGCTCTAAAACATGTTAGTAATCTCATGAGTGAGAGGAAAAACTTCCAATTCCTATACCATACCTTAATGTCTATAATTGCTTCCAAACATTTCCTTTTCAAGAGGGCTCTGCGGTTTTGTTGTGGTTGTGTTTCATTGTTGTTGTTGGCTCTCTTATAGTTAGAAGAAGATATAAGCAAAAAAATGGACAAAGATGAAGAGGCTTTAAGGGCAGCTCAGGCAGAACTGAAGGAAGCTCGGCGCCAGTGGCACCACCTGCAAGTGGAAATCGAATCTCTCCATGCCGTGGTGAGAGTGGGCTCAGTGTCCACGGGCCCACTGAGGCCCAGAGGCTTGGTGGGGAAAAGGAACAATACCCATCACACTCCGGAGAGACCCTGTAAGACAAAAAGCTCTGAAATCTCACCCTGATTCTTTTCAGCTCCTTCAAGCAATGGTCATCATCAATTCACTGAAAATTCAGTTAACAAATTCAGTTCATAGAAGAAGAAATCCTGGAGCCAGAGCGATAGTACAGCGGTAGGGCGTTTGCCTTGCACGCGGCTGACCACACCCGGCGATGCTCAGGGGTTACTCCTGGCTCTGCACTCAGGAATTACTCCTGGCGGTGCTCGGGGGACCATATGGGATGCCGGGATCGAACCCAGGCCGGCATGGGCTGACCGCTTGCAAGGCAAACTCCCTGCCTGATGGACTATCGCTCCGGCCCCAGGAGTAATTCTTGAGCAGAGAGCCAGAAGTAAACCCCTGAGCATCGCTGGGAATAATCCAAACAGCAAAACAAACGAGAGAGAGAGAGAGAGAGAGAGAGAGAGAGAGAGAGAGAGAGAGAGAGAGAGAGAGAGAGAGAGAGAGAGAGAGAGAGCCCAAACCAATGAACACACAGGAAGCTGGTTTTAGAGATATGTTTCTGGGCCAGAGCGATAGCACCACAGGTAGGGCAAATGCCTTGCATGCAGCCGACCAGGGTTGGATCCCCGGCATCCCATAGGGTCCCCCGAGCACCACCAGGAGTAATTCCTGAGTGCCATCCGGGATGAGCATTTCCAGGTGTGACCCAAAAAAAGGAAAGAAACGTTTCACTGATGCCGGGTGACCGTCTCCCACACACAGGAAAGGGGCCTTGAAAACTCCCTGCAGGCCAGCGAGCAGCAGCATCAGATGCAACTGCAGGGCCTGGAGGCCGTGATTGAGGGACTAGAGACCGAGCTCCAGGAAGTCAGGGCGGGGCATCGAAAAGCAGCTCCTGGAGCACGAGATGCTTCTCAACACGAAGATGAGGCTGGAGCAAGAAATAGCGACCTACCGCCGCCTCCTGGAAAAGGAAGAAATCAGGTACATTCTAGCTCGTGAGTGACAAGTGGCCAGAAATACAGGGTCACGTGTTGCTGTGGCGGAGAAATGAACTCTAAACTCCCATCCTCACGACCGTCTGCTGAATTCCCACAGTCCAGTTAAGTTAGTCGGGCCACAAAGGCTATGTGTAAGAGGAACTCCCAGCCACTCACCGTCATGACGTCATAGCAACCAGGAACTGTTAGCAGTGGGGAACAAAATGGAAACAATTCTCAGTTGCTACAAAAATGAGCTTTCCTTAACTTTCCCACGTCCCTTGCTATTTACCTGTATTATTATTATTATTATTATTATGCTTTTTTGGGTCACACCTGGCTATGCTCAGGGGTTACTCCTGGCTCTGCACTCAGGAATTACTCCTGGCGGTGCTCGGGGGACCATATGGGGTGCCGGGATCGAACCCAGGCGGCACAGGCCGCCGCGTGCAAGGCAAATGCCCTACCCGCTGGGCTATCGCTCCGGCCCTATTTACCTGTATTAGAATTCGCGCTTCCTAGGAACCACCCACACACTTGCCCCCACCAAGGGCCCATTTCCACCACATAATAAACATCGTCATTATCATCACCACCAGGTGCTGATACTATTACTATGGAAAGCAGTGTTGGTCTAAGTCCAGGGCTTCAGACTCTCAAATATCTTGATAACAAAGAAAATCAAAAGAGAATTGACTAATTCAGTTTCATAAGCTGCAATCATTTATAACCTCATGTGTCTTTGAATACAGCACAACCTCCAATTATCCAGTTCCCATAAAGGCACCATTATTCTTTCTTCTTCAGAGTTCTTTATAAAGCAAAATAAAGCTATCCAAGCCAGAGCAGAAGCAGTAGTACAGCGTATAGGGAGTTTGCCTTGCATGCAGCTGACCTAGGTTCAATCCCAGGTTCCACTTTACACTGCCAGGAGTAATTCCTAAGCATAGAGCCAGGAGTAACTCCTTAGCATTGCCAGGTGTGACCGAAAAGAAAAAAAAAACTATTCAAATCTATGTCTTTTTTTTTTTTTTTTGCTTTTTTTTTTTGGGTGGGCACACCCGGCAATGCTAAGGGGTTTCTCCTGGCTCTGCACTCAGGAGTCACTCCTGGCGGTGCTTGGGGGACCATATGGGATGCCGGGATCAAACCCAGGCCAGCACAGGCTGGCAGCGTGCAAGGCAGACGCCCCACCCGCTGGGCTATCTCTCCGGCCCCATCAAATCTATGTCTTAACACTTACCAAATCCATTTAATATATATCACCGTATCACTGTATATATATATATATATATATATATATATATATGTACATGCCATGTGATATATGTGTATCTCTGTACATGTCATGTGTGTGAAGTCCAGCACCAAAATGTCTTCATGAAATTTTTTTCAACTTTTTGTTAATTTGTGATTTTTTTTTTCTTTTTTGAGTCACACCCGGCAATGCTCAGGGGGCTACTCCTGGCTCTGCACTCAGGAATTACTCCTGGCAGTGCTCAGGGGACCATATGGGGATGCCGGGATCGAACCTGTGCCCGCACGGGCCGGCCACATGCAAGGCAAACGCCCTACCTGCTGGGCTATTGCTCTGGCCCCCTAATTCATGAATATTTTTAAACCTTGAGTATGCTGGGTGTCATACTCAAGGCCTATATCACTTACAAGCTCAGGAATGCCAGGCAAGTACTGAGTTTCTCTGTGCCTCAGTTTTCTCATATATAAAATAGGAATAATATTACTACCTTCAAAGGATTTCTGCGAAGATAAAGTAAAATAATGTTTTAAAGTGCTGATAAGCTATGCAAATATATGTAATGTATTAGAAATAAATGGTAAATTTTATTTAGTCCTAATTCTTCAAGATGTAAAAAAGGATAACATTCTTATAGCTTTTTACTTTTTATTAAGCTGTATCTAAAATGTACTAAAAAGCATGAGAGGGGCCGGAGTGATAGCCCAGCGGGTAGGGCGTTTGCCTTGCACGCGGCCGGCCTGTGCCGGCCCGGGTTCGATCCCCGACATCCCATATGGTCCCCCGAGCACCGCCAGGAGTAATTCCTGAGTGCAGAGCCAGGAGTAACCCCTGAGCATTGCCGGGTGTGACCCAAAAAAGAAAAAAAAAAAAAAAAAAGCATGAGAAAAATGCAAAATACTTCCCTGCTAATACTTTCCACAGCTTAAAAAGTGAAGTATTTACAATTTAAGCAAAGTACCCCGCCCCATTTAAACCATACCTCCCCCATAGCTCAACTTTTCCCTTCAACCCAAAGTGACTCCCGAGCCTGACGCTTATTTGTTTCAAACATTCCTTTATGTTAGTAGGCATCTCTAGAGAAATTATGGAGTTGTTTTTGCATACTAAGCTACATAAAGTGAGCTACAACTTACGTCCCTTTTTTATTGTAGTTTAATGTCTACTTAGGAGAGTCATCCATTAAGAGAGTGTAGACTCCATTCATTTATTTTCAGGGGAAAACAATATAATCATTATACGTCTCTAATTTTGAGCCTTGTTCTCAATCATATGCTAATACAATGCTGCTCCTGTAATATATTTTTTTCAAATTTTTCAGATATTATGGTTGTATTCAAGGAGAAAAAAGGAACGAAAACCTACCACACACAGAGTTGGTTTTGTTTTACCTTCAGGTGAGTTTCTGATATAATTTAGCTAACTTAAAAATGAAATTCTTGGAGTCAGAAAGATAGTACAGTGGGTAAGGCACTACCTTGCATACCGCTGACCCAGGTTTGATCCCCAGATAGTTATCCCGTATGGTCCCTCAAATCACCAGGAGAGATTCCTGAGTGGAGCCAGGAGGAACCCTGAGCACTGCTGAACATAGAGCCAAAAAAAAAAAAAAAGTGAAGTGCCATTTACAGGGATTAAAAATAAGTTAAATAAAAGTAGCAAAAAACAAGCATCATTTAACTAAATAAAAGTAGAAAAAAGCATTATTTGATATGTTTACCGAGTACCTAAATACTGCCATTAATATTTCATAATTGAAATATGTTTCAATTATGAAACATATTTCATAATACTGTTTTCCAGCCATTATAAATGAAATATCATTTTCAACCAAAGTCCCACCAAAATGTGAAAATGAGAAAGTGGAGACAGTGACCAAACAAGCAATATCAAATGGAAATATTGTGAAGGAGAGCGCTGAAGCTCATGGCACTATTCAGTAAGTACAACCATTCTGACCACAAAATCATGAACATGTGCAAGGAAGTTAATCAAGGGGACAGAGATTGGGAAGGGCATTAGCCTAGCACATAGCCAGCTCAGGCTTGATCCCTGTCAGCCTACATGTGGTCTCTCACAGGAGTGATTCCTTAGCATAGAGTCAGGAATCAGCCCTGAGCACAGCTGTGTGTGGCCCCCAAATGTTTTTTTCAAAAAAGTGTTTTTTAAAAAAAATAATCTAGGGGCCAGAGTGATAATCCAGCAAGTACGGCGCTTGCCTTGCTCGCAGCCTAACCAGGTTTGATTCCCGGGCATCCCGTATGATCCTCCAAGCACTGCCAGGAGTAATTCCTGAGTACAGAGCCAGGAGTAACCCCTGATCATTGCTGGGTGTGACCTAAAAAAAAAAAAAAATTATTCTACTTATCTCAGTGATCAATCTCCTTTGATTATTTCAAACCTAATTTTAATAACTGTGATTTCTCATTGGATACATGTAAATATATGCAAACAAAAACTCTAATGGTGTCACTTGTCTTCCTGTTGATCATCGATTTGCTTGAGTGGGTGCCAGTAATGTCTCCATTCATTGGCAATGAGGATTATTATTGTTACTGTTTTTGGTATTGAATATACCACGGGTAGCTTGCCAGGCTCTGCCGTGGCTCTGGGTTCATCCCAGGGGACCCAGTCTTTTTCTATGTCAGACCATCAACCATCCAGGGCCCACAGGGCAGAACCCTGGGTGTAGACAAGCCTGTCTCCTGTCTGCCACCTGCCAATACATCCGGGCACCACAGCCACACCTGCAACCTCGAGGGGCAGATCTAATGGTGTACTAAGTCTTTTTTTTTGGGGAGGGGAGTTTTGGGTCACAGCTGGCGATGCTCAGGGGGCTACTCATGGCTCTGCACTCAGAAATTACCACTGGTGGTGCTCAGGGAATCATATAGAATGTCAGGTATTGAACCGGGTCTGGCGCATGCAAGATAAATGCCCTTTCAGTTGTACTATCACTCCAGCCCCAAGTACTCAGTCTTCAGTCTTTAGATTTTTTTTTTCTAAAACTCCAGTCAAAATCTGAGCATCTTAGAGTTACTTAGAAACCAGATTTATGTGACATTATAGCATGTGACATCAATTCCACATTATGTAAGTTTAAAATTCTGCCATGTAAATTGTTTATAACAGTATATAATTTATACATTATAAAAATGTCTTGATTGTTCTTCCAGCAGGAATACTATTACATCTATTTCAATGTATCCATACATCTTCATATAGAAAGGTTCCTTTTATCATTTCAGGACAGAGAAAGTGGATGAAGTTATCAAAGAATGGGAAGGTTCCTTCTTTAAAGATAACCCTCGATTAAGGAAAAAATCTGTTTCTCTTCGATTTGACCTTCATTTAGCAGCCACTGATGAGGGGTGTTTACAGACTAAACAGGATAACCTACCAGATATAGAAGTCAGGCTGATAATGAGAAGGTCATGCAGTATTCCTTCAATCAAACATCCATCAGCTAATTAATCCACAGTGTATGACTTGATTTGAACATAACACCAGGATGGACGAAGGTGAGTCATGCCTACCACCTTCTGTCCCCAAATGTAAGTATGTTATAATCAGTGTATGATTCCCTCCAGGGAATTTTTAAAAAAGGGACAAAATTTCTCTGAATCTCATTAATGGATGGACTTTTTTGGAGAGAGGGAGCTTCAAAATAAAATGAAAAATTCAGTACAGTCTCTATTTATTCTCCAAAAGTCTCTTTCCCTCGAAGTCTCTTTAGAGATGGTAAGCATGATGCTGACGTAGTCAGGTCTCAGGAACCTAAGTCAGGAGACCAAAGGAAATGGACATAGCTTTCATGTGATTGTACTGTGTTAAGTTCTTCACTGTTTGCCTTGGTGGTTGGTACTATCTAAAAAGATTTGTTTTTACTTGAAAAACAAAACAAAAGAAAAGAAAATTATGAGCAAATATTTAAAGAGCATTCATTGTTCAAAAGACCAAAACATTTCCTTTTAAGACAATCCTTTGCACACTTACAAAAGAGAGCAGTTACTTTCTGGGCAAGCAGTTCTCAGCTAACTAGGGAACGGACCTCAGAGGCAATCTGAGGATTAAATAAAATAATTAATCTTCATCTGAAAGTCTTGGAATCATCATGTGATTTCCAGAAGAGTTGCTCTATTCAAACTTTAAAGGCTGTGTTCCTACAGGAACCAGGAAAGTTACCAATCCTTCACCATTTCAATTTATCCTTAAAAAATCAAATGTGATGGAGTATTTGATGCTAACATAAGGAAAGATACTATATGAAATATTCCAGTCATTTATGTGATTTAAGATAACAGTGTTATCTAAGAGTTCTTGCAGGGTTTCCATTTTTAACGGTTCAAACTGTAGTAAAATATGAATAGAAAATATATTTGTGAAAAGTCAAGTACTGTTGGAAAGTTTTTTTAAACCACCTAATTTGTTTAATAAAAATTTGTAGGCTTTTTTTTCTAAGCATAAAACATGCTAAGTAAAGTTGCCAGCTGAAGTTTCATCTAAGGGCTACAACTATGTTAGCAATTTAGTGCCATCTTTTGCCATCTCTCTCTCTTTCTCTCTCTCCCTCTCTCCTTTATTTCAACAACAATAGCAAGAAGATTTTTTGTTTACTGTGTGGTGCTGGAAATTGAACCCAGGGCCTCATACCTGCAAGCAAGGGCCCTGCTACTGAGCTCCATGCCCAGACCAAGAATGTCTATTTTAACCAGAAGAGAATTATGTTAAATAATGTCTTAACATAATAACACATGTAAACTTCTTTATTTTCTTTTCATTTCTTCCGGTTGCATCAAGCCTGACTATTTCAGTTTGTGAAAGGGATCATGCCATTTCATCAAGGGGACAGTCGCATGCTTATTCTTGCCTTTGCATCTGAGCTAAACTTCATCCTCTGCAAAAGCATTTCCTTTTGATATTAGTTCAATGTTCCTTTTTAAGCTTTGAAAAATGCAGTCATGTGGGCTATTGTATTAAAGGTACTACGCTAAGCAGCAGCAGTCGCAATAAAGCAGTATGTCTTGTGTATTCAATGTGCCGCATTAAAGACTCAACACGGGTCATCGTGAATTAACTGCCTATAGAGTGACTACACCAAGCAGTTACTGTATGTGTAACATGTACATTTCAAAACACTTGAATTTGTGACATTTTATTTGCTTTGGGACATTTCAATTGAGGATACAAATTTACCAAAGTAAATAATACCACTTCAATAAAAAAAAATTGGAAATATGCATTGTATTTGAGTGGTGTGTGATACATAATACTGTGTTTAATTGTTCCACTATGGTTCACTCACCGGAGAATGAAGAAAATTGCCACCACAAAGCAGAGATAATGTTTTGTTTGTTAAATTGGGAGGGGGAGCGGGCCACACTCAAAGGTGCTTGGGGGACCAGGCAACAAGGATCTTGCAGCACTAGGTGTTCCCACGTGCAGAGAATATGCTCCAGCCCTTAGATAATGGTTTTTATAGTTTATTTCATAAAAGAAAAATTAAGAATGCGATATTATAATTAATTTTTTAATGATCCTGAGAAATGTAAAATAACAGCAACCACAATTTACAAAATGTTCACTCTCCTCCTGGCACTGTACTCAGCAAATTCCCACATGCTCTCTAGATCTGACAGCAATCCTACCCAAAGCATTGTATTATGCTCCCCTTAATGCTGAACAAAAAATTAATATTCTTGGGGCCGGAGCGATAGCCCAGCGGGTAGGGCGTTTACCTTGCACGCCGCCGGCCTGTGCTGGCCCAGGTTCAATCCCGGCATTCCATATGGTCCCCCGAGCACCGCCAGGAGTAATTCCTGAGTGCAGAGCCAGGAATAACCCCTGAGCATCGCCCGGGTGTGACACAAAAAGCAAAATAATAATAATAATAATAATATTCTTCCATCTTTGGGGGAAAACTTCAAATGCATGTTTCTGGAAACAAAGTCTAAAAAATCCACAACTGGGGCCGGAGCGATAGCCCAGCAGGTAGGGCGTTGCCTTGCGTGGCCAGCCTGTGCCGGCCTGGGTTCGATCCCGGCATCCCATATGGTCCCCCGAGCACCGCCAGGAGTAATTCCTGAGTGCAGAGCCACGAGTAGCCCCTGAGCATTGCCGGGTGTGACCCAAAAAGGAAAAAAAAAAATCCCCAACTACTAGCAATTACTAACAATTGCAGAATCCCAGGCTTCCTCCAGTCACTAATGACTCTTGTAAAAGGAAAACAACAGGTTCCATAGCATAGTTGCTCTGTTCGACCTCTAACCCTCTATCTGGAGGGGAACAAAGGCATATTCAAAAAATAGTTGTGTGTAATTTTATGTCCTGCATGTACTTAGGTTTTGTTCTGGTTAGAGGGACTGGACCAAACAGTGCTCCGGGTTCCTCCTGGCTCAATGCTTCAGGGCTGCTCAGGATTGATCCTGAGATTCCCATTTGCAAAACACGTGCTCTGGACCTTTGCGCTCTCTCCAGCCTCTTGTTTTGTGTCTGATTTTTTAATGAGACTTCATTTAAACAACATGATTTACAAAGTTGTTCACAATAGTTGTTTCAGTTACTCAATATTCCAACACCACCAATGTGCCCTTCCTTCTACCCATGTCCCCAAGCCTGCTCCCATAGCAGACACAAATTTACTTTTTTTTTTTTTTTTTTTTTTTGCTTTTTTGGGTCACACCCGGCAACGCTCAGGGGGTTTCTCCTGGCTCTGCACTCAGGAATTACTCCTGGCGGTGCTCGGGGAGCCATATGGGATGCCAGGGATCGAACCCTGGCGGCATGGTCCGGCGCGTGCAAGGCAAATGCCCTACCTGCTGGGCTATCGCCCGCCCCAAATTTACTTTTTATATTGCTTGATACAACATATATCTTGTAATGATATTGCTAAAGTTATGGTCTGAGGATTTACTGGACTGTTGGAGCCTTCTGTGTTATTGTTTTCATTCATTGAGTTTAATGGGCTTCTGCTCAATTTCCCCCAGCTCATTTCTGTGCTTATACTGGGCTGTCAGTTCTGTGAAGTTTGGAGGTGTCAAGCGGCCACATAGGCAGCCACATGCCTCAGGAGCTTTGGAGCTGGGACAACCAGCTGCTAGCATCTCCCGGGTCTCTTTCTGAGATAAGTTGTGAAGCTGGGCCATTCTTTGGCAGGGGTGGCAGCCAGGTGGAATGAGAGCTGGGCCTTTGGCAGGGCAAAGACCCTGACCTCGCCCATCCTGCTAAGGTTCCAGAGACCTGGGCCCAATGATGGTCAGGTACACCTGGAATATCTCACGTGCTGGCATCCAGTTTTTGGCTAATTTTAAAGGGTTCACTGATCTCTTGCAGACAGGTATATTTCTGGGGACCACGGGACTTACTGAATCATAGCTAATCCCAGGAAATATGTGATGCATCATTAATATGACTGACGTATAGGTAACTCCTGAGTTAGGAGCTCTCACACCAGCCTAGTGGTGACCTAGAGGAAGAGTCTTTGACACCGAATGACTTGTGGCAGAAACTTGGGTCCCCTTCCTCTCTAACACTACCTATGCTTTCTTGAGGTTCTTCTGCTCAGAGAAGCTAATGCTAGTGATTCAGTTGAAATTCAAGTCCACCTCTTTTCGGTTTATTCCCCCGCACTATGGGACGTTGCATAGGAAGATGAATTAAGGGTAGAGAAGCGATGGTTCATCCGTAGGGTGCTCGCCTTGCACAAGCTTCGATTCAGATTCCAGCATCCCATATGCTCCCCCTGCGCCTGGCCAGGAGTGATCCCTGAGCACAGAGCCTGGAGTAAGCCCTGAGCACTGCTGGATGAGCCTGAAAACAACCAAGAAAATAGGGGGTGGAAAGACAACCTTTCACCAAGGGCTTTGCCGTGCCATCTGATAAACTGAATTCTTCCTGGAAAGAATCCTGACGGCGCCCAGACTGAGCCTTCCCGCGGTGCCAGCCCGAGCAAGGGGGATGGATACCAGGGGCGGGGGACACGAGACGTCTGGCCCAGACCTAGGAAGGACTGACAGCTCCAGCTGCAAGCGAGGGGCTCAGGGGTTCCCTCAAGGATACGGCCCCGGGCTGGGCTCCCTCCACCCCGGTGTGGCGACCACACCGGGGTGCAACGCCACAAGGCCCAGGTGGCCTTTATTTTTCTTTTGTTTTGTTTGTTTTTCTTTTGGGTCACACCCAGCAATGCTCAGGGGTTACTCCTGGCTCTGCACTCAGGAATTACTCCTGGCGGTGCTCGGGGGACCATATGGGATACCGGGGATCGAACCCGGGCCGGCATGGGCCGGCCACGTGCAAGGCAAACGCCCTACCCGCTGGGCTATCGCTCCGGCCCCAGGTGGCCTTTAATTATTTATTTTATTTTATTTCTTTTCTGGCCGAAAGCCCGGCCGTGAAGGGGCCCTCGGGGACGGACACTGAGCGCAGCGCGTGCTCGGGGAGCGGGTCCTCGGCTCGTGCAGATGCCGCAGCCCCCTCGGGCTCCGAGAGGACTCGGTAAGAGAAAGAAGCGCAGCCCGAGGCAGCCCGCGGGGGGGTCGGCCGGGACTGGACCGGGACTGGACCGGGACTGGACCGGCCGGGCCGCAGCGCCGCCCCGAGCGCGCTCCCGGCGCGAACCCGGCGTCGCCTCCGCCCGCTCCGCCGTGACGAATCGGCGCCGCCCCCGGCAGCCCGCGGGCCGGAGCGTCGGAGCGGAACGGACGGAGCCTGGGAAAGGGGAGAAAATTTCAAAAATAAATCCCCGATCGCCGCGGCCGTCGGCGCGGAGCGGGCTGCGGCGCGGGCGCGGGCGGAAGTCGCGGGCGTGTGGAAAGTGCGGCCGCGGAACGGCAGCGCGCGGGGCGGGGCGTGCGCGGGACAAAGGAAGCGAGGCCGGAGCTGCGGGCGCCGCCGCTGCCCGCCGGTGAGTGTCTGCCCCGGGGCCCGGCCGCGGCGGGAGGGCGGCGAGCGCGGGGGCACGCGGCCTGGCTGCGCCCCGACCGCCCGGGAGCCGCCGGGGAGGCCAGGCGAGGCCGCAGCGCGGCGGTCCCCCTCCGCGAGGCCTAGGCCCCGCCGGGGTCCGCTCCTGCGCCGCCACCTTGGCCGCTTCCCTCCCACCCCGCGGAATGATCCGCGCACCCGCGTCTCCCCCGGCCCTTTAGTCGCGGAGTTGCTGGGAAAGTGCATCGTCCGCGACGTGGGAGGAGGAGGAAGCCCGGGGGAGGGGGCTTGGGGGGGGTGGGGTGAGGACTTGCAGAGCCTCGGGGGACCCCCCCATAATCCCAGGAAGGCGGCGTCTCAGGGGTTCAGGCTGCGAGTTGGGGTGCACTGTGCGGCTTGGAACCTGGGGGGCTTGGAGTGGACCCCCACCCCCCACCCTCCTGCACTTCCTGGCCGTGCGGCTGCAGACTAGTGACTTAGAACTCGCCTTGCGACACGGGGCAGCAGGGCCGGGCCCCCTCCTAGGGGCCCTCGGGGCCTTGGGACTGTTTGGGGACCCGAGGGGGGAGCCGGTGCCATCTCGTCCCCCAGCTGATGTTTTCAGCCAGTGCTTTACGCCAGGCCCCGGTGGACCTGGGACCCGCGCGCCCATCTAGCAAAGGAGAGGGTCACTGAAAAGAGTGACCAGAAAGTGTGGTGTCCAGGGACCTCGTGGCAGTTATTGCCGGGGCTCCTGCCCGCAGCGAGGCCTTCTGGGTGGTGGCCGCCCCTGCGCGCTAGCCTTGAGGGGGGTCTGGGGGTCCCTGATTGCTTTTCCAACGAGGGAGAGACCCAGGTTGGGCCCTTGAGAAAATAAACGTTCACCCCACAAGGCCTCTTCCAGTCCAGGGACTGATCTTAAAATGCAAAACAGGAAGCTGGGGAGGTAAAGGGCTGGCCCGCCCCCACCCGCAAAATAAAAACAAAAGCGAAATGGAAGCTAAGAAAGTTTGTCCGTTTACAGTCTGTGTTGGGTGAAAGTACCCCACTGGTCCTGGGGCTTACTTGCCACTTATAAAAGCAAATTTTTATCTCAAGTGCCTGGTGTGGTACTTGGTGTATTGGAGTGGGAACCAACTCGGGGGTTTGGTCACGTTGTAATACTGAAATTTGCTAGGAATTGCGCTAGGGTACTGGAACTATGCTCATGAATTCGTTCTTGTTCCCACACGAGCACAGCCTAACGGCACCAAGTGCTTGTTTGAAAAAATACATAATAAGCAGTGTTAGATCAGTAGGATTCGGGTAGAATACGGATGAAGAAGCAGTTAATTCTGACCAGGCAGTTTGTTAAAACTCTAAAGAGGAGGTTTTGAAACGGGGCTTGCAATGGAATTCTTCACCCATTGTCAATATTTATTTTCAGCAATTACAAAGCTCTTGACTACTAAAAAGAACCTAAAGCTCATTATTATCCCAGTTATCCTTTCTCAGTGCCTCCCAGAGTAAAGTGCTGCCCCATATTTCTAGAAACGTTTACCCTAAAACGAATCTGGTTGGCCTTAAAGGGGTAGATCCTGCTAATTCCTAGTATTTCGTTGTGTTATATCAGCCCGACTAGAAGAGGTGTCTTAGAAGCTAGCAGAACTCAAATATACCTGAATCGTATTACACTAATACCCCAGTAATTAATTCTTGTCATTTCATTCCAAGAAGCCAGATGGCCTACAAGAACTATTAAAATATGCAAAGCTACTGTCATTTGATTCAGAAGAACCAAATAAACTACCCTGTTCTTTAAGAAACATTCTCTTGTGCTTGCTGAGTTTTGATTCTCTTTTTTTTCTTTTTTTTTCCTTTTTTTATTTTAGTGTCTCAGATTCATTCTTAAGGAACTGAGAACTTAATCTTCCAAAAATGTCAAGTAAGTTTCGCTTTTTATATTTATCAATCTATAGTAATAAGAGACTAAATGCCCTAGCAAATGGGAATTCCAAAAAATACTCTCATTTTTTTTTTTTCTTCAAGACAGGACCATTGGTAGTTTTGTTGCATAGTATTATATCTCAGTTGTTTACAAGAAGTTATTTATTTTCTTTCAAACAGAAAGACCATCTTATGCCCCCACCTCCCACCCCAGCTCCTGCAACAGTAAGTTTTAATTTTCTTGTTAATGTAATAGCCAAGTCTGGCCTTGATACAGAAACCCAGATGTCTTCCCGTGACCGTCACTCAGTCATGACAGCAACAGAATGAAAAACTCAGCCCAAATAAAGCACTTCCTACTAAATAAAATAACTCTGCACCTTACCTTGAGCCAGTCCCAACATTTAAAGAAACATGCTGCTGAAATTCCAACCTCTTCCACTCTGCCTTTTTTTTCTAAATAAGTGACTCTCTTTAACACTTCTTTCTCATTAATCTCGGTTGAGACTTTAAAGTTGATACAACTGAATGTTCAACCTTGTGTTATTTTTTAAACCCAACCTTCAGCTGGTTACATTTTTTTCTCCCTATAATTAGTCATATTAAATCCATAAATCTTCTAGAGCCTTACTACTTGCAGATCTTTATTTTCACGCTGTTCAAGGAAGGATTTCCTTGCCGGTGGGTCCGAGCCTGCTGTCAAATTCTATTCCACTCCCTAAATACTAGTTTGGGAATTGACGTTTCAGAGTGTTGGTTGTAAACATAATTTGCTACCCTGCAAGTGACCCAGCTGGTCAGCATGTAAAATAATTGTCCAGTCAACAAGACCGACCTAACAATAACTATTCGGGCCTGGCTAAAATGGACTCCTTTTTGTGCTTATGTTTTTAAGAGAAACGCCATTAACATTGACCATACCTGCAAAAGCAATTCTTTAACGGCCCTCCTTTCATATTCCCCGCCCCCTCAATTTCAGGCTAGTCTGTTAATTAGGCTCTTGTATAATTTTGTTTTCCAGCTCACTAACTCCTTCTTTGCTAACCCTAAAATGGGTGTTTCAGTTAGGTTTACCAACAGTTTGTTTTCTCTCAGTCAGACACTTTTTAAAGAGATCCTGTCTGCCACGGTCTCAGCTCACCCTACATAACAGGCGTCCTCTCAAGTGACTCCCAGTAGCTCTTAAAGTCCTGTGTTTTGTTGCTTTCCTTTCCGAAATCAAAGAACATTTCTTAGGATCATCTTCTTGGTACTCTGCTAGGGTCTGTTCAGGTGGAGGTGAGCTGTTGAGTTTCCTGACCTCCAAGAGCTAACCTTGTACTTCATTTTTGGAATTAGTCATTATAATTTTATTTTTCAGTTTACTTTTTTGAGTTTTGTTTAGTACCCTTACCTTTCACACATTGTTCTTCAGAATGTTGGACAGTGATTTCCCTTTGTTTATGCAACCTTTGAAGGTGTCATTTTGACATAAATACTGCCACTGACAGTGTGTGTATGTGTATATACATATATATATACATATGTGAAATATATCCTGAAGACAAACTTAATTTTTGAGATAATAAAACAAGCTCAAAGCTAAGTTGCTCCATAGGGTTTCTCAAATGTAGCAAGGGTTATTTTTCTTTTCTTTATGGTCACATGTCTATATCATTATTATCTCACATTAACACATTAAATACAGAAGACTAGGGATTAGGACACCCCACAGAAAGAATCTTAAATGAATTATTCTCCTTCCTTTTTCCCCCATTCTCCCACCTCCACCCAGCCACCATCACCACCCAATGTACCACTCCAAGTAATAGACACTGCTTTTGTTCTTTGATATTTCATCTATATTTTGCCTACTTAATTATGCTTCATTTGCGCCTTCTCTGACTATGTAAGCTAGAGAGTGAATGGTCATTTTCTTGTGACGAGTATCAGATGTATTATCTGTTGGAATGTCTTTCCTTTGGACACGTGCAGCGGCATGTTAGAGAAAATCGTGTTTATTTCCTAACAGCTGCAGCTTAGCTGGGGTGTGTTACGTGTCTTCTACACTATGCAATTCAGGACTGACATTGTTACCTTGCATGTTAACGTGAAATTACTGTCCCTTGTTTGGGTTGCGTTTCATTAGGTAAATTGCCCTATTTGTATTCTCTGCTACATTCTTCCTATGCCTCTTTGCCTTGGTTTCCATAAACACTGGATGTCCCTACACCACCCACAAGACCACTGCCAAGAGCCCATTTGTGAGCGCTTCACATCAGTCACAAAACTCAAGAAGTCCTTGCTGCAGTGAGCAGTGTGTTTTGAAAGGGCTAGAGTTAGCAGGGAACTAGGCGAAACAAGAAAACGCGAGTCTCTGAGGGCTAGACTAAATGCTGAACTTGTTCATGATTGACCAATGGACGATGGATCAAAGAAGAGACGGAAGAAAAAAAACCTTTGAAAGAATGCCTGAGTGGGTTAACACAGACAGGACCCCAGAATGAAATCCATGCATGTTTCCAAGTCTTTGTTTTGAAATCATGTATGTGACATTCATTGAACCCCACATATGTTCTTTCCTATTGACGACTGCCAGCTCCCTGATTTAGTCTTTCCTTCTCCACGTGATAGGAAATGATTTACAACTGTCTTTTTGAAACAGATCCATTCTTGTTTTTATTTGATGAATACATTGGTGACATCCACATAACTGTCGAATAAGTCATGTTTTGTTTTTGCATGTAGTGTTTTCAGACTCACAGTCTATCACACTTCAGGCTCTTCTCTCTCAGACATGTATTGCAGGTTGTAACACTGCTGACCCTGAAGTAATCCTGAAGGTTTGAGACTCTGCCGTATATTGCTTTTCCCCCCCAAACAACCACCACATTCTCATGCATACACCAACAGTCCCTGCAAAGAGAAGAACAAGAAAAACACGTGCTAGTCTGGTTCTCAGTGAAGGGAAAAGAACAGTTGCAACACACCATTGCTTGTTTAAACTCAGGTTGCTTTTGCATGCCATATGCAGCTCATTTTTCATTTCTGTGTTCTCCTCGTTTGAGCTCATTTCTCATTCGTGTTTTTGTCTCATTTGTTTCCATCAGCAAATGCCCAGCACACCAGGGTTTGTGGGATACAATCCATACAGTCATCTCGCCTACAACAACTACAGGCTGGGAGGGAACCCGGGCACCAACAGCCGGGTCACGGTAGGAGACTCAACTATTACAGCATCCGGCAAACAAGAATTGACCAGAAATGCCTTCAGATTAGGTCCTTTCGAATCATCAGCGCAGCATTTGGAAAAAAAAAAAAAATTTAACCTAGCTTTTCGACTTATTGTACAGCCTTACACTGAAAAAAATTATACCGTGAGATCTGAATATGTATATAGAAGAAAAGAAGAATCCATTCTGTTTGGTGGTTGGTAGAGATAAAACCTGATGCACTGAATGTTTATACAATGTATAGATAAACCTAGAATTTCTTGTGATTAAAATGCCATTTTTGAGATGAGTAGTATCGGTGTAGTTGGCATTAGGCTCAAGAACTTGGTTTCTTAGTAAAAGGGTGGGCTTCCAAACCCAGTCTTTTTGGTTAATGTTACTATTTTGAATTGTATCATGTAATTAATTTGTCTTTTTGATTTAATGATTGGCCTGAGAGATCTGTTCAGTTTTCAAAAAAAGGAAAAAAAACGTTTTTATGTCACCTCAAGAATTGCAGAGTGGAAGTTATATAAAGTTAATTGAAGTACCAGAGTAAATATGTACAACTGAAAATATGTTTATAATCCGTAGAATTTACAAGGGTTGTGATTTTTTTTTTATTATTAGAGTGCTACATTCAGATCTAACCCTAAGTTTTGAAATTAGATGATTTCAGACTTTAAATCATCTAAGAACCAAGGAAATTTAGGTGTCTACAAAATTACAAGAATAATGTGAAAAATAAATCCAAAAAGCCAAATACCTCCATGTATTGGAATTTGGTATTGGTGAGAATTTATATAACCCAGTGTAAACTCATTATACCTGATTTTTATTTGCTGTGTTTTTAAATCTATTATTATGGCTTCAGAAAAGCTCTCTTGCCCTGTACTTAAGCTAGGGAAAAGTTTCTAGCTACCTGAATATATAAATGTCACGGTAGCGTATTGCCAAACCTGATAGGCTTGGTTTATCTAAATTTTTCCTGTTTTCATATGATCTGTACTCATACCAGGTTTTAATTCTCTTCATATATCTGAAGATAATTCTTAAATATATGTGTGCATTTCACAGTGCATACAAATTTTATGTGCACGGTACATGTTTTTCCCAGTCTAACTGTTGTTTCACAAAATAATAATAATATGTGGCAATTATCAAGTGATTGATAACGTTTTCATTTAAGCCAGAAGCAAAATCAATATTGGGTCATTTATGTTAATGCAGAAAATGATTTGTGGCCAGGAGGCAAGACATTGACCTTTAACAGCTCTATACAGTCAACTCTTGATTATGGCGATGGAATAGAAAGCTTGGTAATTGTAAGATTAGAATGAGTCGTATTTCCGTTTGTGTTAGTACTTTATTCCTAACCTGGATGTATCCATGGGGATTCTTTTCGTAAAGTGAGATCGTTCTGTGGAGATTGGTTTTCTAGAAGTCTGGCCAGTTGCCCAGCCTCACATTCCTTCTTGTGTCGGAACACAGTATTTGGAGTGGGCGCTCGTTTACTAATTTCGGGGTATATTGGCACGCAGAGGAAGAGTTGCCAGAGTAGTAGGTGACCTGGTTCTCGTTGCTGTTCCCTTTTTCCTCTACGAGAGGGTTTGGTACAGCTGCTGTTCAGATGAGCCTTTGTTAATCGGCCCTCATTCCTTTGGGACATTGAATGTTCCACTAAGAAAATTAACCGATGCCTGAAATTTTGCATCATCTTTTTTTAAAGATGTGTCTGAGCGACATTATGTTAGGACTCAGTAGGTCTGATTTGGATCATTAGAAAAGAATTTTTAATCATGTTGCTTTTTTTTTCTTTTTTCTTTCTTTTTTCTTTTTGGCTGGGCATGGGCTTCCTATATGGTATTTCTGCCTGCAGTTCATCTTTAAGTCAGTAATAATACAAAGGAATGACTTTGTGAAACCTTATGGGGGGGAAAATAACACTCCTATAGCTTCTGCAGAACATCAGGTTTCTCTGACTTCCCCTGTGTTCCTGAGTGGTTTGCAGACAATAACCACTTTGTACAGCCTGTTGAAATCCTTGCGAGGGCTCTGAGAGTGAGGCAGAATACACTGCTGTCTTCTTCATGTAGATGGTGGCTGACTTTCTCCTTGTTACAGGTATAAAACAGACCAGGACAAGGCGTTTAAAACATTTTTTGTTGGGACCGGAGGCGATAGCCCAGTGGGTAGGGCGTTTGCCTTGCACGCGGCTGGCCTGTGCCTGCCTGGGTTCGATCCCCAGCATCCCATATGGTCCCCCGAGCACCACCAGGAATAATTCCTGAGTGCAGAGTCAGGAGTAACCCCTGAGCATTGCCGGGTGTGACACAAAAAAGGAAAAAAAAAACTTGTTTATGAAAGAACTTTTTTTTAAATGTTGTGTCTATCTTCCCCCCCCACACCCCCCAGGGGGCCACCTCCCGGCAGTGCTCAAGGATCATTCCTGGCTCTGCTCAAGGATAACCTATCGCCTGGGGGTGCCCAAGACCTGTGTAGTGCAGGGCATTAAACCCACGGTGACTGCTGCCCCAAGTACTAACTACCTCTCTCTGGTCCTAAAGCACTTGTTTCTATGATTTAATGGAAATTACTTCTCAGGAGAGAAACCTTAAATAATATCCTGCCGGAGGCACAACTTATAGTAAAAGGAAACAGCAGCAAACTGAAGTATTCACAATCAGAGGTGAAAACAATTGCTTTTACAAACATAGTTCTCTCCAACTCCTTGTCAGTTGGAAGCAAAATTGGAAAGTAGTAGGAATGTTGTGGTTATGGTAGAGATAAATTTCCTGATAGTAGTCTGAAAAGCAGATAAAAAAAAAAAGACTACAAACCCTCAGTGTCACCACGAAGCCCTTTGGTAAAGGGACCAGCAGCAGGTTTTCACATCTCTAACCAGAGGATTGTTGCAAACCAGTGGTTGCTTCTAATTTCCTTTACAAGTGACTTTGGTTAAAGTGGTTCCGTGCAAATGTTTTTGGTTTTTTTTTTTTTTTTGGAACTAGAGAAATGTCTAAGCCTCTGGAATGCTTTCTAGTAACTTCTGAGGAAACAGAGTGGCTGACAGGGACAGGGATGGACGAGGATGTGGTCTAAAGAGGAAGCACCGTTTGAAAGCAGAGTGAAAAGAAGGTTCTGATAGAGGGCAGCCCCGAACCGAGGCCTGTTCTTAGGTGTTTATCCTGGCAAGAAGAATCAGTGGTGGGGGTCTTCATAAACTTGAGAAAGGTAAATGGGATTTGGCCCTGATTCTCTTCGAGCTCTTGCTCAAGTGCACTCGTGTATATTAAGGTGATGCGAGTTCAGAGCTGGTCTCTTCCCCGGGCTCTGTCGGGCCTCCCAGGAGCAGCAGCGACTGTCTTACCTGCAGGAGGACCCGATTTTATCTGGCTCTGGCTCTTTCCTTCCCTTTGCTTTTTTTTTTTTTTTTTTTTGGAGGCATTAGTTTCCCCAGGTTTTCTTCTGTTTTCCTTCCTCTCAAAACAGAGATTTTTCTCCTAGAACGGAGTTCTTGACCTACTCTAAGCCCTCGCAGATAACCGGATCGCACCCTGTATCTGCCGTTTCGTTGTTCTTGGTAAATTTGTTTTCCCTTGCACCACCAAGAACAAAAGGGGGGAAGCGCGCACAGAGCATCTTAATAGAAAACCACTAGATATGGGCGTAGAACCTTTTTTAAAAAAAGAGCTCTGGTCATGATACAGGAAGAAAGGTTTTTTGGGTTTTGATTTGGTTTTGAGCCTAAGAAGTCCTTTTTGTGTAGTTGGTTACAAGTGAGTGTGTTCCAGAAATAGCACGACTTAGGCACTCGGCCCCCTCTTGACGGGGTGAGTCTGGAAGGAGCTCCAAATCCTGCGGATAATCAAGTGTTGACTGTATGTGTAACGGTAAATAACCCCCCACCTCCCCCAAAAAATATGTTGGGCATGTGATGTGTAACCCTGTGTATATGTGCATTATTATGTAATATTTTCTTACAGCCAGGTTATCAAAGCAGTGACAATAAACTAAGTAAATAATTTTTTTTAGTATGTACTTAAAGTCATTTTCTCTATTCTTTTGATGTGGACATTTCTGAATTTACAGTGATAGCTATTTTCAGTGGAGAAAAAGATAAGAATCTTGTATCCATGGACGAGTAGAAGAAAGACGCATTAGACGTTTTTCAGGGACTCTCTTTTTCAGTGGGATGGCAAACTCCTCGCAGTTGACTAATGAGCGTATTAACTCTTTTTTAGGCATCCTCTGGTATTACGATTCCAAAACCCCCCAAAGCCACCAGATAAGCCACTGATGCCCTACATGAGGTACAGCAGAAAGGTAGGTGGGGGGGCGCAGTCAGGACCCCCGCTCTTTATTGCTTTTGCTTTCTGTCAGCTTGGACACGGCCTTAGCCATCTTTCTCTGTGTAGTCGAAGGAAGGGAGGAAAATTGCCTTGGGGGGCAGAGGTCAGGGGTAGTCACACCCGCAATGTCACACAAGGGTTACTCCTGGCCCTGCACTCGGGAATTATTCCTGGTGGAGCTCAGAGGACCATCTGGGATGCCGGAGATCGTACCTGAATCTGCAAGAATGCCTTACCCTACCCTCTGTAGTATTGCTCCTGCCCCAGAATGGCCGTTTTAAAGAAAACTGGATTTTGATTTCGAAACAATGTGACTTCAGATTCAATAAGAACAACATGATGAAATCAAATCTGGGTTACGCAGTCTCGGAAAATAACCGGAGCCAAAAATATCCGTATGATGTAAAGGCAGTACAAGCCTCATGGAAACTGCGTGTTGGTTTGAAGGGAGGAAAAGACTTGGAGGAGGAAGCGTGTCCCTGACCCATAAACTAAACTGAGGGTTGCCCGTGTCTCTATGTATCCCTGCGTTGTCCCGTGCTGGTGAGCGGCGTTATTTTTGGTATTCAAAATAACAAGTTAGCGTTCTCAAGCACTGTTTGGAAGTTAAAATTTGGTCTCGACTTCTATAGATAGATTTCTTGGTTATATTGTGCCATTTAAACACTCACCGAGTTTTAGTGAATTTCGGAGCGGCAGTGGGTGGTTATGGAGCTGCACGTTACAGTGCTTGGGGGCTTCTCCCGTTGTGTGCTTGGTCGTCATTCCCACGGGTACTTGGGGGGCTGCAGTACCGAGGCTTGCAGAACCCGGGCCTCTGGCGTGCAGAGCGTGTGCTCAGCCCACTGTGCTAGCACGCTGACCTGCACCGCCGCTGGGTCCACTGCCCTGTCTGCTCTCGCGGAGGTGTGTGGGTCGTGGCGCACGCCGGTCCGGCAGTGTACGTGCTGCTCTGGGTGGCTTCTCAGCCGCCACCGAGGGGAACAGGGATCCGCTGCTAGTCCCTCTGACATTTCACGTGAAAATGGACTTTTTTAAAGGTGCCTTTTCAGGCACCGCCTGGAATGTCGCCTGGTTCCTTCTCCCAGGCATCTCCTGGAATATCACCTGTTCTCCTTCTTTCAGGTCTGGGATCAAGTAAAGGCTTCCAACCCTGACCTAAAGTTGTGGGAGATCGGCAAGATTATTGGTGGCATGTGGCGAGATCTCACTGATGAAGAAAAACAAGAATATTTAAACGAATACGAAGCCGAGAAGGTAGGATGGGGACTTGGTGGGACGGCTCCAGCCCGGAGTGTGTGAACACTTGCTTGTTATTTCTCGAAGCAGTGTGAGGGGCTCCCAGGGGGCAGAGCCTGTCCGAGGCTGGTCTGCGGTGGGGGGCAGAGCCCGTCCGAGGATGGTCTGCGGTGGGGGGCAGAGCCCGTCCGAGGCTGGTCTGCGGTGGGGGGCAGAGCCCGTCCGAGGCTGGTCTGCGGTGGGGGGCAGAGCCCGTCCGAGGCTAGTCTGCGGTGGGGGCAGAGCCCGTCCGAGGATGGTCTGCGGTGGGGGCAGAGCCCGTCCGAGGCTGGTCTGCGGTGGGGGGGGCAGAGCCCGTCCGAGGCTGGTCTGCGGTGGGGGGGCAGAGCCCTTCATCTCTCAAGGCCATAGGCTCCTTTTCTATAAAAAGGAAGTTAATGTTCTCCCTTTTGATATTCAAATGAGGGCATGATGGTATTCAGTCTAACCTGCACAATGCTGATTATAAAACTGAAAAAAAATTTTGTATTTCAGATAGAGTACAATGAATCTATGAAGGCCTATCATAATTCCCCGCATATCTTGCTTACATAAATGCAAAAAGTCGTGCAGAAGCTGCTTTAGAGGAAGAAAGTCGACAGAGGCAGTCTCGCATGGAGAAAGGAGAGCCTTACATGAGCATTCAGCCTGCTGAAGACCCGACGGTGATTACACGGGCACGGGCCGGGGCAGGGGGACGGGGGCCGTCGGGGAGGGCCATGCCAGGAGTCCAACACTCTCCTCTCTCTGAGAATTAAAATGTAAGAAATCTGGGGCCGGAGCGATAGTCCAGTGGGTAAGGCATTTGCCTTGCACGCAGCCAGCCCATGCCGCACGGGTTCAATCCCAGCATCCCATATGGTCCCCAAGCACCGCCAGGAGTAATTCCTGAGTGCAGAGCCAGGAGAAATCCCCGAGCATTGCCGGGTGTGACCTCCCCAAAAAAAAAAGTAAATCTCTTTGTGTTGACATTGTTATTTCCTGGCATACGTAGAAAAGCGTGATGTGTCATTTTAGTGCTTTGCCCATTGTGGCCACTTTACCCCAGGCTAGGAGCAGGGAGAGCCTCAGTGGGCCGAGTTACGCTCCACGTGCGGATAGCCCGGTCTGAACCCTCCTGCGCACAGCGCAGGGTAGCCCCAGCCCGTGGGGCCACAAGCCAAAAGAGAAGTGTGTAATGACTTGGGAGGCAGGGAGTGGGAATAGAAAGAACTCAGAGATAGTTTATGTCAACCCTTCAGTGCATTGGCACAGAATTCTCCAGAATGTTCCTTCAGTTCTTGTTAAGGAACCTGGTGGACTTTAAATAATGTTTTTTTTAAAAAAAGGTGGAAACACACGTACTTTAGTCGATTTTTCAGATATTTTTTCTCCTTTAAATTTTCTTAATTCTCTTCACTTTTAATTACATTTTATATTTGTAGGATTTGCCTGTCACATGTAAAGTCTAAAATGTATGGGAGGGGGTGGAGCGATAGCCCAGCGGGTAGGACGTTCCCCTGCACGCGGCCGCCCATGCCGGCTCATGCCGGCTTGGGTTTGATCCCCAGCATCCCATATGGTCTCCCGAGCACCGCCAGGAGTAATTCCTGAGTGCAGAGCCAGGAGAAACCCCCTGAGAATTGCTGGGTGTGACCCAAAAAAAAGCAAAAAAAAAAAAAAAAAGTATTAGAATTATCCATAGTATTCTTTAAAAGTATATACATGCTTCTTAAAAAACAAACTCGAACAAGTGAAGAGAGAAAGACAGCGTTTTCAGGACGGCGGCAGCTGTAACTTCGTTATCAGAAGACTTATTCAGACCAACAGGACGGGCCAGAGAGATAGTACAGTGGGAAGGACGCTTGCTTGAACATAGCTGGCCTGGGTTCAATTCCCAACAGCACACACAATTTCCTGAATGCCACTAGAAGTGATCCCAGAGCACAGAGCTAGGAATAAGCCCTGAGACCCACCCCTGTAAGAAAAAGACGTACAGGACATACATAGTCACAAAGACAGCAAAAACTTCCTGAAAGACAGAATATTCATGAAGATTAATTAAATTAATTAGTAAATTAGAAAATATAAAACCCACATCTCTTTCAAGCAAAAGACGACTAAAGTGTGGGGCGGAGCAATAGCACAGCGGGTAGGGCATTTGCCTTGCACACGGCCAGCCCAGGTCCACTCCCGGCATCCCATATGGCCCCCTGAGCACCGCCAGGAGTAATTCCTGAGCGCAGAGCCAGGAGTGACCCCTGAGCACTGGGTGTTTCTGGGTGGCAGGAGGGAAGCTGCCCAGCGCCAGGCTGCGTTCCCTGGCCTCCAGCATTGGGCCGTGTCTGCGGCAGCACAGATCATCAGTGATGCAGCCGCAGGCGGAGGGAGCACGGATGTGTCAGACGTTCCCTGAATATGGTGATGGAGACTCAGGTCCGTAGGGGAGAGGGGTGGCAGAGCGCTGGCTCGAGGAGCTGGGCGCATGCTTTCTGTGCAGGTTTGATTCCTGGCATTGCCAGGGGTAGCCCCAAAGCCAAGGAAAGTGAGAAGACAGGATGGAGAGAGAGTCGGGAGTTACGGACCCGCGAGGCCTTGCATGCGGCTGGCCCCAGCACAGGCCCAGCCCCGCTGCTTCCTTAGAGCCTCAGCACCTCTTCCAGGGCCCCCCCAAAAGATAAGGGGCCAGGAAGAGAGCTCGAGTGGTAGCGCACAGACCCAGCTCGGCTTGGCTCTGAGTTCTGTCCCCAGGACCTCGTGCCCCGCCCCCGTTTGTTTCAGGCTGCCCCAAACGGCACCAGGAGTAGCCCCTGTGTTTCAGCAGAGCTTAAAGGATAGTGCGGGGTGAGGCACTTGCCTTGCTTCTGGCCTTCCTCCCCGGCGTCACGAGGTGCCCCCCACCTCACCCACGGCCCTGCCAGGAGCAGCTCCCGGCACAGAGCAGCTGGGTGTCGCCTAAAACCCAAAAAGGTTCTTTTTTTGTGTTTTTTTTTATTTCTCTTTATTTTTTTATTCTCTTATTCCACTAATTTTAATTTCAGAAGGTATATGCTGAAGAAAGTACTCAGAAAGAAACAGATTTCACAAGTTTGTGGCTATGGTCTTGGTGATCATGAGAGTGTCGGGAACTTCCTCAGGGTTGCAGCGAGGAGTTGCTGACCTGTGATGCTGAGACCTTTGCAGCAGCAGCGTAAGGTGTTTAGGTAGTTCAGAAAGGAACTTTGGATAGCACAGCGGGAGGGCATTTGCCTTGCACACGGACAACCAGGGTTCGATCCTTAGCATCCCATAAGGTCCCTGAGCACCGCCAGTAATAATTCCTGAGCAAAGAGCCAGGAATAACCCCTGAGCATTGCCAGGTGTGACC
Organism: Cryptotis parvus; assembly: GCA_021461705.1. Lineage (NCBI taxonomy): Eukaryota > Metazoa > Chordata > Mammalia > Eulipotyphla > Soricidae > Cryptotis > Cryptotis parvus. Next base: position 31,377 of record JAJIBD010005035.1, on the reverse strand, counting down.
CAAAAGCAAAAAAAAGGAAGAAAGGAACTCTGCTTTAATGTGCATTGTGTAAGACAAAGCTATTTTTTTTTTCAAAGTGGGTTTAAGTAAAAATAATAGAAGAGATTTGTAGCAGATACGTGGAAGTACTAGATCAAAGGCTGAGGTTGGGCCCAAGCGATAGTACAGCGGGTAGGGCATTTGCCTTGCACGCGGCCCACCCAGGTTCAATCCCCAGCATCCCATATGGTCCCCCAAGCACCTCCAAGGAGCAATTTCTGAGTGCAGAGCCAGGAAAAGCCCTGAGCATCACCAGGTGTGAACCAAAAAGTAAAAAAAAATGTTGAGAGTACAGAAGCACTTAAAAGCTGCTCACAATAAGCTATACCTAGGCCAGAGGTGAGGCACTTTGCTTACATGGGGCCAGCCCTGGTTTGATCCCTGCACCTTATATGGTTCCCAGAGAACTGCCAGGAGTGATTCCTTAGCCCAGAACCAGGAGTAAGCCCTGAAGCACCACCGAATGTGGCCCAAAAACAACCTTTTTTCTTCCTCCCTGGCCCCCTGCCACCTCCCAAAAAAAAAAAAAAAAAAAACAGGTATACAAGGTCCAGATTCTGTATACCACGTTCATACTTAAACATACATGATTTTTAAGTGCATGAAAGTACTCTATACACTACAAGCAACTGCTTATATATGTGAAGTGTCAAAAAAGTAATTTTTTTTTTTTTTTTTGCTTTTTGGGTCACACCTAGCGATGCTCAGGGGTTTCTCCTGGCTCTGCACTCAGGAACTACTCCTGGCGCTGCTCGGGGGACCATATGGGATGCCGGGATTGAACCCGGGTCGACTGCATGCAAGGCAAACGCCCTACCTGCTGTGCTATCACTCTGGCCCCTCAAAAGTAATTTTGGATGTTAGATTTTTTTTTCTTATAAACTCTGTCCTTCATGGCTTTTTTTGTTTGGGGACTAACCCCAGGGGTGCTCGGGTCTCTCTGGGAGGGGCGTGATCGGATCTGGGGCGACGACCACCCAGCAGGCACCGCAGCCCTGTGGGCTCTCCCCTGTACTGGTGGTTTCATTACCTAGCCTGTGAGCTGGTCCGAAAATCTGAACATTGCCAGAGATAGTGTTGTCTCTGCAGTGGACAGTCGGATTATGTTCATATTAAAGAACCATGTGACGAGTGGAACACTCAATCCAGAAGTTCTCGTGAGCTGGGTAAAATCTTAGGTTTCACTAGAGAGTGTGAAATACGGCAGTTTCCATTTTGCTCAATTTCCAAGTCAGAAACCCTTGGTTCTGCCTCGTCTGTGCTATCAGCCAAACCCTTCCTGGACAGTGTCCTCGTTAGATCTTGTCACAGAATCGAGCACCGTTGCCAGAGCGCTTCAACTGCCCTCTGTGTGGGGCTAGCGTGTGACCAGACCACCTCGGGTCCCCGGGATGCTTCTGGGCCTTACGGCAGCCACAGAGAGCCTGCTTGGGAGTTAAACGTTCACCCTGGGACATGCTCCCATCTGGATCCGAGGCCTTCATTTCCCCCAACACCTGGTTCCCTTCAGATTACGACGATGGCTTTTCAATGAAGCATACAGCCACTGCCCGTTTCCAGAGGAACCACCGCCTCATCAGCGAGATCCTGAGTGAGAGTGTGGTGCCAGACGTCCGCTCCGTTGTGACCACAGCCAGGATGCAGGTCCTCAAGCGGCAGGTGCAGTCCCTGATGGTGCATCAGGTAAGGCCGCAGCCTCTGGCCAGTAACCCTGGGCCCCGCCGGCCTGGTCCTCCCTGGTGCCCACCTCCGTGCCTGCGGAAGACTCTCGGGTTCCAGCCCTCCTTTTCCCCTACGTGGGCAGAAGCGTCCCGGAGTGAGCCATTCCTAGAGATTTCACACATTTGTCCTGAAGACTGCAGCCTGGAGCCTTGTGCTGGCTCGTGGTGAAGCGCCTGCTCGCCTTCCCTGCTTTGCTAAACGTCTTTTTTTTTTTCTGAAGAAATTGGCTGGGCCTGAAACCAGTATTAGCTTCTCGTATATGTTTATTTTTCCTATGCAACTCTCAATATGTTTACAATTTTAGATGTGTTAGATACTCATTATGTTGAAATCTGACACACTGGTCACACTGAGAGAAAATGTGGACCATCAGAGAGGGAAGGCTCGGGGGCCGGTGGGCCACAAGCATGCAGGAAACCTGGGTCTGAAAGCATTCCTCCCCAAGGAAGAATGTGAGCTGTATTTTCTGTTGGCCTTTGCTTTAGATAAAATAATTATTTAAAGCCAGAAAGAGGTACAGTGGACCGGGAACTTGCACAGTGCTGACCTGGTTTCAATCCCCAGCACCCCAGATGGTCCTCCCAGCCCCACCGGAGCGATCCCTGAGTGTAGATTACCTGAGCACCGCCAGGTGTGGCCCAAAACAATTTTTTTCCCTATAATTATAAAATGTGATCATGTATCTTACAGCGAAAACTAGAAGCTGAACTTCTTCAGATAGAGGAGCGACACCAAGAAAAGAAGAGGAAATTTCTGGAAAGCACAGACTCGTTCAACAATGAACTGAAAAGGGTATCAGCATCGATGTGCTCCTTACACCTTTACCACTAAACACTTCGTTCTCACTATTATTTATTTTTGTTAGTGTGTTTTCAGTGAACGCTCATCTTGAAACAGTGCGCTGGAAGTGCACTCTAGCTTATAAGACAGGTGCTTAATAAAATGTTCCCTAGTTCCTGTCAAAATTACAACAGCTTTGGAATATCCTGCTAGTTCTGTAGAAACAGATGTTTTCGTTTAAACTCCCATGCAGTCACGAGTTAATCTCATTTTCATGACAACTTTTTTCACCAAGAGTCTTCATTTAATGTTCATACTTTGCACACAATTGAAACAAGTAAATCTTATGTTTGGTGACCGAAAACATAAAATAGAGGCCTTTATTTTATTGTCCAGTACTCTTTAAGAATTGCCTTGCTGGGGCCAGCGAGATAGCGCAGTGTGTAGAGCTCTTGCCTGGCACGGCCAGCCCGGGTTCAGTCCTGGGCGTCCTTTATGGTTTCCCCAAGCCCCGCCAGAATTGCTTCCCTGAACACAGCCAGGAGTGAGCCTGAACAGTCTTTCGGTGTGGCACAAAAGCCCCAAGGGGGTGAGGGCAGGGAAGACCTCACCAGTGTTCTGACATAGATGCTGTTACTTGTCTGCTCAAGCCACTCTCTTTGCCTGAACACAAAAGCGTTTCAGAGGCTCCATCAAACTCACACACACCCCCAGTGCCTTATATATTCACAGAGTTTGTAGCCGAGAAAAGTGACCTTGTAGGTGCTCTCTGCAGTTTAGGCATGATCTCGAGAGGTTTTGTGTCTGTGTGTGTCTCCTCTCTCAGTTGTGCGGTTTGAAAGTCGAAGTGGATATGGAGAAAATAGCCGCTGAAATTGCCCAGGCCGAGGAGCAGGCGCGCAAGAGGCAGGAGGAGAGGGAGAAAGAGGCGGCAGAGCAGGCCGAGCGCAGCCAGAGCAGCAGCGCCCGGGGAGGGAGGCCGGGAGCCCAGGCGGAGGAGAAGAAGGAAGACGAGGACATTCCCATGGAGACAGGTAGCCCGGCCGGCGCCCGAGTCACGGCTTTGTCTTTGGTTTTCTCCCTAAATGGCCTTTTGTTGGCCTGTTTTGTTTCTTTGGGGGACACAGCCAGCTGCGCTCAGGGCTTACTCCTGGCTCTGTGCTCAGGATCACTCCTGGCAGACGCGGGGAACCACATGAGATGCCAGGTATTGAGCTAGCGCCCTGCCTGCTGCGCTCTTGCTGTGGGTTAGGAGTTTGGTTTCTTTATTTGGTGGTTACTTTTTTGTTATTGTTGTTCGGGGTCCACATCTGGTAGTGGTCAGGGATCACTTACTCCTGGCAAACTCAGGAGACCGTCTGGGTGTTGAGGATCAAAGCTGGGTCAGCCGCGCAGGCACGGCAGGAGCTCCACCCACTGTGCTGTCACTCTCGCCCTCTAATGCTTTTCAGAAACTCAGTTGAACTTGCCTCTTGAGTTACTCCTTATCTGACCTGTTCAGTCCTTTGCCAAAAAAAATATTGTGGGGGAGTCAGGGGCATTGGGTCACTGCTGGCAGTGCTGAGGGAGGGACCCCTCCTGGTGGTGCTCAGGGGGACCCTCCATGGGACCAAGATCAGCTGCGCTGTTCGGTCTCTCTGACCCTTCCTTTCCGGATCCTGATTATAAACTGAACAGTTGCTGTGACGGTACAAAACAGCACAGCTCAACATCGAGGGCTTGGTTACTTGCCCAGGCTGGGTCTTGTCATTTTCTGGTTTGGGAATGTGAAGCGCAGTATTGTAGTTGGTGGTTAAGAATCCTTGCCACCGGGCCGGAGCGATAGTACAGCGGGAGTCACTTGCCTTGCTCGTGGCAAACCCATATGGTCTCCTGAGCACTGCCCAGTGTGACCCAAAAACAAAAAGGCTGGGGCCAGAGCAATAGTCCAGCAGGTAGGGCATTTGCCTTGCATGCAGCCGGCCCATGCCGGCTCAGGTTCGATCCCTGGCATTCCTTATGGTCCCCCGAGCACCGCCAGGAGTAATCCCTGAGTACAGAGCCTGGAGAAACCACTGAGCACTGCCGGGTGTGACTCAAAAAAAAAAAAAAAAAAAAAAAAAAAAAAAGGCTGAAATAAATAGATCAGTACTTGAAATTCAGAGATGATTCTCCCGATGATCTGCCCAGTATGAGGAATGGAAAGAGCGCCGTGGGCTAAAGCATTTGTGTGGCTGACCCGGTTCTTTCCCTGCATCCCGAGTGGGCCCGGAGTACTGCCAGTTGGCCCGAACCACGCTGGTTCTTCCCCTCCCCAGCCCCCACTCCGGGAAAATAAAATAGTTGTCTTCTGATTGACATTTGGAAAACATTTAAGGGCATATAGATATCTTTACCAGAAAGTTCTACAGAATTTAATTCGGCAGATTGACGTTTCAGATAGTCAGGTTTTAAGTTTCATTATTTGAACCTTTTTCTGCTTGGTGTGAACATGTTTTCTTATCTTAACAAATTTGGGGTGAGAGCATATTTTTTGTGGTTTAAACCAGTCATTTAAAAGCTACAGCCTTGATTCTCTTCATTTTGCAACCGGAGAGAACATTTAGTTTTTTGTCTCTCTCTCTTTTTTTTTTTTTGCTTTTTTGGGTTACACCCGGCAGTGCTCAGCAGTTACTCCTGGCTCTTCGCTCAGGAATTACTCCTGGCGGTGCTCGGGGGATCCCGGGGATCGAACCCGGGCTGGCATGGGCCGGCCGAGTGCAAGGCAAATGCCCTACCCACTGGACTATCGCTCCGGCCCCTGTCTCTTTTTTTTTTTTTTTTTTTTGCTGTCATGAATAGAAGGTTTGTATAGGTCTTCACTCACATTTTATCCTTTTACCTTGGGGAATGGTGGAAGACAAAGAACATTGCTTGAGGCTGTTAGAGCAGAAGCTTCATGTGAAGCTCTTAATGTCTTACAGAAAACAGCCCAACAGGACTGCAAACAAAGGAAGGTATCAGTTGTGTCTGGACACTCACTAACTCCAGAGCACTGCCGAACAGTATTGTTCAGGATAATGACAGTCTGGTGCTCATAGGCCCTGGGCAGTCAGGCACGCGGTGGGTGCTGGGAGCGCTCTCTGGTACGTGGGCGCAGTCCTGGGGTCAGCCGCCGAGGCCTGTGCTCTCACTCGTGTGCCGGCTCTCCTGCCTCCTGCCCTGTTACAAAGCGAAGACGTGAAGTCCACGTTAGTGATATTCGACCAGATCCAGTACGTCCTGGACTGACGTTTCAGCCTGTAACCAACATTTTTATTTTATTTTTCAACAAATATTCTTGAGGGGCCAGAGCAATAGTGCAACAGGTAGGCTGCTCACCCTGCAGCCAACCTGGGTTTGATCCCCAGCATCCTGTGAGATCCGTGGGTCCCCCAGGTATAATTCCTGATCACAGAGTCAGGAGTAAGCCCCCGAGCACTGCTGGGTGTGGCCAAAAAAAGCGAAATAAACAAAAATCAAGTAGTGTCAAACCCCAGCTTGTTTCAGACTACTTAGAAACGCCTGATGCGTGGGGCGTGCTGCCCGGCACCTTCCCAGAAGTCAGACGTGCCTGTCTGGGAACTGACATTGACTGTTGTGCTTACAGAGGAGACCCACCTGGAGGAAGCCCCGGAGAGCAGACAGAACGGCGAGGAGGGCACCTCGACTCCAGAGGACAAGGAGAGCGGGCAGGAGGGGGTGGACAGCCTGGCGGAGGAGGGGACCAGCGACAGTAACACGGGCTCAGAGAGCAACAGCGCCACCGTGGAGGAGCCGCCCGCGGATCCCACCCCCAGAGGACGAGAAAAAAGAATAAATGTTGCCTTGTTTTATGTGTTCTAAATGCTTTTTTAAAATGGGGAAAAAAATAAGTTTTTTTTGAGTTTTAATGGTGTTATGTGGTTTGTGGATTGATATTTTTTGGTCGAGATCACAGCACCAAAGGTTTCTGGACCCTTCGGCACCCTCGTTCGTCGCTTTGTGGTTGTGAAGATGGCTCTTGGCTTTGGATCTTGTGTCTGGCCCTCCCTCAGCTGCTGAAGGCCTGAGAATTTGGAATAATCAAGAAAATGTCCACCTCTTTCAGAGAACCCACCTCGATGCTGCAGAAATCTGCTCTTAAAAATGCCTACCTACTGCTCACACAAGTGCTGAGCAAAGCCGTAGCTTTTAAACTGTCTCAGCTCCCCTCAGCAGGTCCCGAGAGCCCCTTCCTGTTCACTGCACACAGTAGTTTCTTGAGAAACGTAGCCGTGTCTGAGTATGTATTTGGTTACCTACTCTTCCTTACGTTTAATCAGTGTCCGATAACCAAGAGTTGTGTTACGGAGTCTGGCGTTCCTTCAGCTGCTTTTGGATTGTCTTGATCCAATAGAGTATCTCCCTAGCTAGTCTTTGACGTGCCATTAAAGTGAGCGTGACACGTGAGAGTCGTGAGTGTTGCTTTGGTTGTAATTTACATGGACTCTGTTCTTAAGTTCATCCTTATCGTACAGGGCAGGTGGAAGTCTTTTGTTTTTTAAACCAAGTTTTCCAAAGACAGGTCACAAAGCTGAAGGAAACTGAATCTTCTTGCAATGGGCTAGATAATTTCCAGACAGTGAGGAGTTAAGGTCACGTGCTTGAAATCATTTTACAATAAAACATTTAAAACCTCAAGGTTCAGGGTCCTTGGAGATCAGAACCTACCTTTTTTGATAAACTCTTAGTAGAAAGTCTTGAAGATTAGAAGCAAGATAGTTTGTGACACATATGCTTCCCAAAACTAGAGTAGATTTTTACTAAATAGTGGAATATCTGATGGTATATGTTTCTTAAAGGTTGAAATGTAATAAAAAATGGAAAAAATAAGCCTCGGTGTTCTTAATGCACTAAATCACTTGATCACTTGAATCCCATTATTCATCGATTTGCTCGAGCGGGCGCCAGTAACATTTCCATTGGACCCTATCACGTGCCAATGTAGCCCAATGGCATCTGGTTGATTCAGGAATATGAAGAGCCTCAAACCGTTCCTTCAGGGTCTTTACAAGGAAGTCTGACCATCTTGTAAATGCACTAAATATTCATATGCAAAACCAGTCACGTGGTGACCATAAGTGATAGCTTGGAGCAACCACTCACCAACATGTAGGTAAAGGATCTGTTCAGGTGCCAGAGCAGTAGTACAGCGGGGAGGGCACGTTGGCTTGCACGCCAGCCAACCCAATTTCATCCCCAGCATCACATCTTTCCCCAAGCACCTCCAGGAGTAATTCCTGAGTTCAGAGCCAGGAGCAGCGCCTGAGTATTACCAGGTGTGGCCCAAAAATGCCAAGAAAAATGAAGGGAATACTGGCAAGACCCTGTTTCACCCAGCTCTCAATTGCAAAACTTCAAGTTCTTTTGTACAAGATACTTGAAAAGCTGGTTTCTTGAGGCATGTCACAGATGAAAGTTGATCCTAGATTCAAAGTAAAGGAAATGTATTTGTACATCTACCTATCAGCCACATGAATAAGTCTGCGACCTTTCAGCTATCTTTGAGAAAAAGTCCACTAAAGAAATTTATTTTTCCTTCTTAAATATTTTATTATACTGTTGTGAGATATACAATTGCAAGATGTATATCTCATATACAAGATGAGATGTATATCTCACAACAAGATGAGATGTATATCTCATATGCAAGATGAGATGTATATCATATACAAGATATTCATGCTTGAGTTTCGATTACAGTGTTCCAGCACCTTCCCGCCACGCGTGCCCGCCTCCCACCACCAGTGTCCCCACCTCCCCTCCCCAGCCTGCCCTCATGGCAGGCGCTTCATCTCTCTCCCTCTCTCGATCTCTCCTCCCCCTCTCTCTTCGGCTCCCCTTCCTACACACTGTGGATTTCAATACATACATATAGAGGTTATCTTGCGTATCTTTTGCCTATATTCAATGCTCAGTTCTTGGACGGCACCATCATTCTCAACGACTATCAGCACACTGTTCCCCTCTCTGTCCTACCTAGCCTCACACTCCCACACGATGGTGGTATATTAGGTTTTGAGATATCACGCGGGCACTTTGCACCCGCGCCAGTGGGATCGGGCTGTATCTAGCTGTGGCGTCCGGACCTTGATGATGGCTGTGGTTGTGTTGCACGAGGTTTTCTGACTTCTGGGGGTTTGGCAGGGATCAAGCCGTGGACCAAAACTTGTCCCCAATTCAAGCCAGTCAGTCCGTGCAGGGCGGGCAGGCAGAGGCCCCGCCCCACACCTGACTACCTGGCATCCGGCCGAGCCCCAGCAGCAGTTCTGGGCGGGGTGTCTAGGCCTTTGTAGAGCGAGCCCGGGTGGGGCACTAAAGAAATTTCAGTGTTGGACTTGGATGAAGATAGTTTCACTATTTGGGCAAGTTACAATTTATAAAGAATCCGCAGCTGTTGAGTTTGTGCTATGTTAGTAACTGCTGAGGGCTTGGAGAGGAAAGAAAGCTTGATGTTGGGTGGAAATAACCTTTGACGGTGTTTTTCCAAATAATCTAAATCTTGCTCCTTTTCCTTTGTGAGTCAGAACTAATTCATAAGATTGGTCTTTCTAGGCGCCAGGCATTGAGTCATCTGAACAAATCAGCCTCTTGGGTATATTTGTTAATCAAAACTGGGCAGAGGGGCCAGAGCGATAGCACAGCAGGTAGGGCGTTTGCCTTGCATGCGGCCAACCCAGGTTCAATCCCCAGCATCCCATATGGTCCCCTGAGCATCGCCAGGTGTGACCTAAAAAACAAAAGAAAACAACTAGGCAGCGGGTCAGGGGACCTGGCTGCAAGGGTTCATGCACCCGCCTTGCATGCAAGACCCTGCTTCAATCCCAGCACCACATGCCCCCCACAGTACCACCTGGCCTGGCGCTGGTGGTCCTGACAGCACTGCCTCCTGCTCCTAGCACTGAACCACTGAGCCGACTTGACTGAGTCACTGGGAGTGGACCCTGGGCCCCCTGAGCACCGCTTCCAAAAATAAACCATTCTGGAACTTGCATGGCGAAGATGCTAAGCCAGTATAGATGGAAACGGTGCCCGAGCAAGATGCCAGGGTATTACTGTGGTGCGGAAGCCCGTGCAGAGCTGGAGAGACGGCCCTGGAATGAGGAGATGTCCGCCAGGCCCGCCCGCGCGTGACGACAGTTGGCTGGAGGAGTCAATTACGTCAGATTCTGACAGCTGTCAGCAGGGAGGTGGGGTGGAATTAAACTCTCCTTATTAGAATGCTATCTGCAGAAACCACTGATGTGACTTTCATAATGTGGGATCCAACTGAGGTTTCTTTTTTCTCATATCCCCTTGGGCACTGGGCAAGTCAGTTGAAGTCTGCGCCTACTTCAAATGTCAGTGGATGCGACTAGTACTTTATCTCAGTTCCCTTACTGCTCCAAATAGCCGTGGGGCTGAGTGCTTTTATTTTTAGTATGACAGCACAAAGTGTGTGGGCTTATGTTTTTAACTCATTTTTACATCAAAAAGAGGGGAACCCCCTGCTCTAGTCCCCCAGTTTTCTTGTAAGAGTTTCAATTTTCATGTCTTTCCCCTTGGTCAACAAGTGTGAAGCGGGGCCAGAGCGATAGCACAGCGGGTAGGGCGCTTGCCTTACGTTGTCAACCCGGGCTTGATCCCCGGCATCCCATATGGCCCCCGAGCACCCCCCCAGGAGTAATTCCAGAGCCAGGAGTAACCCCTAAACACCGCTGGGTGTGACCCAAAAAAGCAAAACAACAACAAAAAAAGTGTGAGCGTGTATTTTTCAGGGGCTCTCTTACGTGACGAGGACTCTGGAAAGCAGAGCCACCAGAGCATAAATACACCAAGAACAGCCTTACTTGATGAAGGATGGATAAAGCATGGATGGAAACAGCGTCCATGGAATTCAGAGGCTCGAGTTTAACTCATTCCCTCCAGACTTTGCATTTTGATCCTACACATTTAGATCAATTTGTATGGGATTTTTTTTTCTTTTTTGGGTAACACTTGGCGATGCTCAGGGGTTACTCCTGAGAGGTGTTCAGAAATACTCAGGAATTACTACTGGGAGTGCTCAGGGGACCATATCGGATGCCAGAGATCGAACCCGGTCAGCCGTGGTGCAAGGCCAATGCCCCACTCATTGTACTATGGCTCCGGCACCTCGCATGGGACTTTAGGCCGTTGGTGTGAAACCCTTCCTGCCCGTGGCCAATGAGAGCTTCAGTTTCTTGTGTGAACAGACCACGAAGCCAGGATTAAACTTTGTTAAATCCTTATTTTAGAACTAGAACCCCCTCCACCGTAGGCACTGCCTCGCATAATTTCCTCACCTGGTTTCTGCCGAGAAGCCTGAGTTTTATCTTGCTTTTCACTGCTGGCGTCTTTGCTGGAACAAAGACAGTCGAGTGCTTAGTGACTTCGCACATAGAAGGTTTAATGTCTACAGTGCTCAGGGGCATCATATGAGGTACCAGTGATCAAACCTGGGCCCTCGCATGCAAAGCTCTAGCTCTCTGAGCTGTCTCTCCAGCCCAGACCAAACAGTAGAAACTTGGGGCGGGGGGTTATTGAGGTGGGTTTTTTTTTGTTTGTTTTTCTTTGCTTTTTTGGGTCACACCGAGCAATGCTCAGGGGTTACTCCTGGCTCTGTGCTCAGGATTATTCCCGGTGGTGCTTGGGGGACTATATGGGATATTAGAGATCTAGTCTGGCTTGACCATGCTCAAGGCAAAAGCTCTACCCACTGTACCACCTCTCCGGCCCCTCCTCCCTGACAGTAGAAACTGAATAGCAGCTTTCTGAATATGTAGTGATGGAACTTTTAATCTATCAGACTGAGCTATATACTTTATTTAGTCATTACTACATGCTGTTTTATCTTTATTTTTTTTCTTTTTGGGTCACACCTGGCAATGCTCAGGGGTTACTCCTGGCTCTGCACTCAGAAATTACTCCTGGCGGTGCTCGGGGGACCATATGAGATGCCGGGATCGAACCCAGACCGGCACAGGCCGGCCGCGTGCAAGGCAAACGCCCTACCACTGGGCTATAGCTCCGGCCCGCTGTTTTATCTTTAACTGAATAAAATTCAAACTAACCCAAACTATCATGCATTTGATAGCCTGATCTTAAAATACTTTGTGAGGAGCCCAAAGAGAAAGTACAGGAGGGAAGGTTCTTGGCTGCACACAACAGGAATTGTTAAGGTTCAATCTCTGGCACCCCATTTGGTCCCCCCAAGTCTGGAGTGACCCCCGAACACAGAACCAGGAGTAAGCCCTGAGCACTCCCAGAGGTGGCCCAAAGGCCAAATAAACAAAAACACAAAACTCCATTGCTGTGGGCCTTGCACAAAGCTGTGGCAACCTTGATCCTGTTTCCGACGTTCCTCCAGGGGCAACGCCTGAGCACAGAGCCAGGAATAGCACCTGAGCACCACGGGGGTGACCCGTAAGCCCCCAACTCGGACCAAAAAAATCCACATGGTAAACAGTTAACTAGCTGACTTATGTTCACATGTTTCCTAAAGTCTCTTTTAGAATATTTTTTGCATATATTCAGGAGTGGAAAAGGTTAGTGTGATGAAGGGAAATCCCCCTAATGACTTCATGACTTTTTACATAGAAGTAAGGCAATACCTGCAGAAAAGGTCTGCTTGAGGGGCAGCAAGACTCCTCTTTGATATTCAGACTGACAGCTCCCTCCCACACGCATCCAGTCTGGCTAAGTTCTTCCTTTTTTAAGAGATAGTACAGGGGCTGGAGCGATGACAGCACAGTGGGTAGGGCCTTTGTCTTGCTCACAGCCGACCGGGCTTTAATCTCCGGCATCCGATGTGGTCCCCTGAACGCTGCCAGGAGTAATTCCTGAGTATCGCCGGGTGTGACCTGAAAAGCAAAATATATATATATATATATATATATATATATATATATATATATATATATAGTAGAGTGGGTAGACCATTTGCCTTGCATGTGCCCAACCAAGGTTTGATCTCCAGCACCTCGTATATCCCCCAAGCACCTCCAGGAGCAATTCCTGAGTACAGAGCCAGGAGTAACTAACTCCTAAGTATGATTGAGTGTGGCCCCAAAACATATATAAATAAAGTATTCCCTTTTTTTTTTTTTTTTTGGGTCACACCCTGTAATGCTCAGGGGTTTCTCCTGGCTCTGCACTCAGGAATTACTCCTGGTGGTGCTCGGGGACCATATGGGATGCCGGCGATCAAACCTGGGCGGCATGGGCGGCCATGTGCAAGGCAAACGCCCCTACCCGCTGGGCTATCTCTCCGGCCCCCTAAAGTATTCCTTTTTAAATTCTTCCTTTTAACCATGAGCCTTAATCCATCAATTTTTCCCTCTCATTTTTCCTGAAAAAAAACTTTAATAGTATACAAATTACTGCCGTTTGAATCTGAACTTTCACCAAAATGAAAATATGCACACAACGCACAAAACACACCCCCACACACACACTCTCAACAACACAAGTGTCTGTGTAGCAGAGAGCAGCACCCTGGTGTCTGTCGGAGGATATGTGGTGTTTACACTTTCACCTGTGTGGTTTCCTGTCAAAATAGGAGTCAGCGGGAACCTCTACAAAGGCTTCAGTCATTGATTACCACAAGTGGCAATAGCCTCATGCGAAGATGCTCCAAATATCATCTGTGTTTTAAAGACCTCAGAGAAACTGGGGTTCAGGGAACTCAGGCCACAGGCCCAAGAACATACAAGCTTTGATGGGGAAGACAGAATGTTCACCACCCACATCTGCAGACATCTCTGGAACAGCTCAGAGTGACTGCAAGCCACCTTTTGCTTCTGCAGGGACTTAAAAACCCCAACGTGGGCCAGAGAGATAATTGGGGTTCAGACACTTGCCCACTTGCCTTAGCTTGTCGCCAAACCTGTCTTGATCCTTAGCACAGCTGGTAGTGACCCCTGAGGGTGGACCGGGAATGGCCCCTGAGGACCTCTGGGTTGTTCCAAAATCTAAACAAACAAACAAACAAAATCTTCCCCACATCCCTTCTCCCACTCCCGTTCAGAAAATGATGAGGAAGGAAGACGTCTTAGAAGCAAATGCCTTCTCTTTCTGAAACAGTAAGACAGTGTCTTCAATTCCCGGGTATCTGTGCAGTGTAGAAATATCCACCTGATGACATCCCAAACCATCCACCAAGGATCCACCATCATAGGATCTGCTAGAAACACTTGGTCACCCTCCCATAACACATCAACAGCAAATAATCACACGCCCAAGCCAGGTCGGTGCCTGTGAACCTGCGCTTATGGCAACAGTCCTGTGGGTGGAAGATTCCCTAGTTTAATGGGGGTGGGAGCCTGGAAACTTTTCCTTTGGCCCCAGCGCCCTCTTCAGGATAGTGTTAAACCTGCATGCAGGTTAAATAGAGGCAAAAAGATACACATGACAACCCTTTAATGTATGTTCTGTAATCCATAGTCTGGAAGGGAAGGAAAAGAGAAAGAGAGAGAAAGGGAAAGAAATAAAGAACCTGCCATGGATGAGGGCTGGGGAGGGGGGAGGGAACCGGGACGTTGGTGGTGGGAGATGGGCACTGGTGGAGGGATGGGTGCTAGAACACTGTATGACCAAAACCCAAATATGAACTTTTTAATTGTATATCTTTGTAATTGTGAAAAAAATAAAAAGAAAGAAAAAGTATTCATCCCCTTGACTTGTCTATATGTCTGAGACTTTGTCTTTTGCTAGCTGCTCTTTTTAAGACTTCTCTCTTAAATGACAGTATTCTCCAAGACTATTCTGGGATCACCTTTTATCTTATGACTCTCTTTTTGGCAATAAACAAAACTGCTTTACTTAAATAAAAAACCTGCATGCAGAGAACCCTGCGAGAACTCCTGGGCACAGGACTTGCTGTGCCATAGCTGGGCCATCCCAGACGAACCAAGGCCAGCTGGTCACTTCTAATACATTAAAGAAGGCCTTGAGCTGGCTACAGGGGCGGGATGAGGAGCCTGCACTGTGAAAACGGCATCACTGTGGAGTTGAGGGCAGGGAAGACAGAGGGTACTGCGGGACCAGGGTCCTCAGAGGAGCCAGGAGGCGTCAATACAGGGAGAAACAGGGATGCCAGTCCCCGGCCCCGACTCAGAGGCCCTCAGCCCACAGCACAGCCATTTGCTCTGCATGCAGAGTCGCCCAGGAGTTGGGCTTCTGTTTCCTCGTCTTAATCTCCTGTCTTTGCAGAGCCAGGGATTGATCCCAGGGCATCGCACACGCAGAAAATGCTCTACCACTGAGCACCAGCCTCAACTCTTGTGTTTGTTTGTAAGGTGTATGAGTGAGTGAGTGTGTGTTTGTGTGTGTGTGTGTGTGTGTGTCGGGGACATACCAGTGGTGCTTAGGACTTACTCCTGTCTCTGCACTCAGAGATCATGTCTGACAGACTCGGGAAACCATATCAAGCCAGAGTTCAAACCTGGGTTAGCTGTGTGCAAGGCAAGTGCCCTACCCACTGTGCTAACTCTCTCTGTAAGATGTAAATTATTCTATACAAAATCAACACCCAAAAGTCGGTGGCTTTCCTATATACAAATAACGAAAGAGAAGAAAGGAATATTAAGGAAACAATTACATTTACAATTGTGCCACAGAAAATCAAATACCTAGGAATCAACTTAACCAAGTGTCTAAAGGACCTGTACAAAGAAAACTACAAGACACTGCTCCAAGAGATAAAAGAGGACACAAGGAAATGGAAACATATTCCCTGCTCATAGATAGAGAGAATCAACATTGTCAAAATGGTAATACTCCCTAGAGCTCTGTACAGATTCAATGCAGTCCCTATAAGGTTGCCCATGACATTCTTCAAAGAAATTGACCAAACACTCCTGAAATTTGTATGGAACAATAAACCCCCAAGGATAGCTAAAGCAATCCTTGGGAAAAAAGAAGATGGGAAGCATCACCTTTCCCAACTTCAAACTGTACTACAAGGCAGTAGTAATTAAAACAGCGTGATATTGGAATAAAAACAGACCTGTGGACCTATGGAATAGAATTGAGTATCCTGACACCCAACCTCAAACACGTGATCATTTAATCTTTGATAAAGGTGCAAAGAGTGCAAAATGGAGTAAGGAAAGCCTCTTCAACAAGTGGTATTGGGAAAACTGGGCAGCGACATGTAAAAAAATGAATTTGGACCTGGGTCTAACACCATGCACAAAAATAAGATCAAAATGGATTAAAGATCTCAATATCAGACTTGAATCCATAAAGTACATTGAAGAAAATATAGAAAAAACCCTCCACGACATTGAAGCTAAAGGCATCTTCAAAAGTGAAACATCACTAACAAAGCAACTAGAAGAAAAGATAAACATATGGGACTACATGAAACTAAAAAGCTTCTGCACCTCAAAAGAAACAGTGACTAAGATACAAAGACAGTTCACAGAATGGGAAAGAATATTCACCCAATACCCATCTGATAAGAGGTTAATATCCAGGATATATCAGGCACTGGTAGAACTTTACAAGAAGAAAACAAACAACCCCATCAAAAAATGGGGAGAAGAAATGAACAGAAACTTCAACAAGGGAAGAAATTCGAATGGCCAAAAAACATATGAAAAAATGCTCATCATCACTAATCATCAGAGAGATGCAAATCAAAACAATGAGATATCACCTCACACCACAGAGACTGGCACATATTCCAAAGAGCTAGAACAACAAGTGCTGGCATGGATGTGGGGAATGGGGGGCACTCATCCATTGTTGGTGGGAATACCGGCTGGTACAGCCTTTCTGGAAAACAATATGGACATTCCTCCAAAGAGTAGAAAT